>CAAKMY010027185.1:0-14684 GCA_901111285.1 Corrigiola litoralis | reverse complement strand
CTAATCATCTCATTTAACATTTGTTAGTTTTCCATCCAATATAACCCAATAAAGACCAAAAACACAGGCCTCAGGGTGACATAAAAAAGTCGGCAAAATACAGGGGCAATGTAAGAAAAACGCAAAAGCCCAGGGTGACAAAAGAAAATATCCCTAAAAGAAACAAGAAAAGAGAGTCAATAACTAGGCAACTTCACTGCAAGAATTTATGGAAAAAAAAAGAATAAAAGTAAAAAGAAATGCCATGTCAACGGTCGTGACCGGTCAAATGCAAACGAGTACGTCAATAGATAAAATGGCACAAAGACTGAAGAAATGAGACAAACTTGGGAATGAAAATAGAAGACCAGAAAAACTTGAAAATATTTTGAGCAATTTTCTAGGGAGTCAATTTTTTAGTGTTTAAAAGAAACAGAAAAAGAGAGTCGATTTTCTGTCACGTTAAATTTTGAGGTTGTTTGGTAACACAAACTGATAGATATTTCAACTTGTTGAAAATAAAAGCTATCTAAAGAGCCTAAATTTTATATTCTAATCACTTGATCAAGTTCGGTTACCTTTTCAGATTTCGAATAATTTTTCATATTTCTTGTACCCTTTTAGTCAATTATGCGAAACACTGCCGATAGCGTCATATAAAGATATGGATAAGAGACGTGTCAACGTAATTATGTTTCATTCTTTTTTAGCGCATAAATGGATCATTTACATTAGTCCATCACGATACAACGTCACAAGCTAAAGAAAACTTTGCCACATACTACTTTACTTAATAATTTATATCAACATCCAGCATTATTAGTATTAACCATAATCTCGATACTGAGATCAGAGTTTGAACGAATCGAACCAGCAGTAGTCTTTTGGGGATACTTGTACCCAAGATTTCTTGAGTTCGCTGTATTTTATTGATTTTGAGTCCTTATCAAATTGATTAAGGAACGAAAACTTTCTAACAGTTATTGTATTTCGTTAATCAAATTAGCATAGTATTCAACATTACGTTCCTGTTCTAATCAATAATTCCATATAGAAAATGCTAACGTAACATTCTTTCTAGTAGAACTTGACATTCTCATTGAGGCGGGTGACAGCGTGATGACATATGAACGCGTCAGGTGTTAATTGTTACAGATCGGATCGAATTGGGTTCAGGTTTACCTGAATCATAATATTTTTCTGGTTAATCATGATTTTGAGTCAACATAGAGTTGGGTCGATTTGAGTTCCAGTGTGTTATGATTCATGTTTCGAGTCATTATAATTCAGACTATATATTAGATAGTCTGGATTATAATCCAGATTATGTATTGAAAGTCCTAAAATGGCACAAAGCGGAATATAATTCAAATTTTATTTTAAAGAAAAAATGAATCTTATCATTTCATATTAAGAGAGTCCGCCAGTACATACGGGGTGATTTAAGAAGGACAAGAATTCACCACCTTTGCTCATCTCGCGCAGAGACCATCTTTAACAAGATGATGCGCTTCATAGTTGCCCTATATTATCGCTTGGGACCAAAGTAAACGCTAAAATTTACTAGAAACATGCGAAATGTCACCACGAATTACATCAAAACGATTACGCAACAAATCATAGTACTTGCGAATCCGATCAATAACTACAAGACAATCTGACTCGAAGAAAGCTACTTTTAGACCGAGTTGTTGTGCAAAGTGAAGACAAAACAAAACTGCCTTCGTTTCTGCTCGCTAGGGAGACCAACCACCTCAACATAGGCACAAAAGATATACAACCACCAGAATTTCTTAAACTACTTGTTCATCTTAATCTGTCATCCCCATGCACTGAACAACCTAACCGTCGACTTACCGCAAGTTGATGTCATCGAGAGTCAGAACAACGGTTATTTGAGCATGCTAAAGCTTTCGTAGTCCGTGATTTCTTGCCGCTGGGGTTCGACATTTGTATGCATCATCCACTTGTTATTTATTTGCTTCTTCGAATTAACGACATTTGCCAGAAAATTCAAGTGACTACTTGTTTATTTTCTGTTTTTATTAAAAATATTTTCTTGTCTTTAGGATGTATTATTGGATATGGAGGGAGGAAAAGAGAGAAGTGTGGATGGAAATAAGAGTTAAGAAAGACATGGGGAAGAGGGTTAAATTTTTGGCTTTTTTTTAATATCTAATAAAGAAAAATTTCCGTTTAGATATCTGGCAAAATACCTATTTAGGTGACCGAATTTTGCATATTGCCTTTTTGGGTACCTTAGATTAGGATTATATTTGGCTTTGTGCCAAGGTGTAACTCCGTTACTTTTGCCCTTTAAAGTACTGGCATGATAGTAAATTTTGTTTATTTTATGTATACTATTTTTAAAACGTAAAACAAAATAGTTCAATTTTTATTGAAAAAAACTATAAAAAGAGATTTTAAACCACAAACTAAAAAACTAAAAAACTATTTAAAAAATAGTTTCAGGGAATGTGTAACATTTTTTTTTGTGGAATTATATTGCATTTATGAAATTATGAAAATTTAGTCAACATCTAGGTATTTTATGGAATTCTTTTGAAATTTAAAAAATTAGGAGCACTATAGAAAAAAAAAATTGCACTTTAATTTGGTTTTTTTTAGGATTATGAATACATTGGAAAAATAATATATTTTGTGAATTTTTTTAATTTTTTTTAGTATGGTGGTTTCTTTTTGCTAGTTTTATTGAATCCATGAATCTTTATTTTGTTTAAAATTTATTTTCTGAGATTTGAAAATTTTTTGTTTGGGTAATTACAGGAAGCTTTGAATAATTTTTGGGATCTTTTTTTTCATATTTTGTATGATTTTTTAATTTGGTTTTTTTTTTTTTGAAAAATTATAGAAAGTGAAAAATACAACCTACCAAGGACACCCAAAGTGAGAACCTTGTTAGCCATCAGAAGTCAATAAGTGACTCTAGCATCAACTATATCTTTAGTGTCTAAAATTATGCTCTCACAATTCCTAGTGATATTTGCAAATGACCTTGAGTTCCTCTCATACCATAATTCATTAAGTGAAGCAGATAAGGCAGCTCTGAATCTCCATTTCTGCCTAGCTCGACCCCTGTTGTGAATTATACTCCACTGCATCTCCCTTTGTAAACTGTGCATTCTCCTACTCAATCCTAACCAGATCAGGATGGCAGACCACACCGCACCAGAAATAAGAAAGAAAGAATTTCATGTCCGTGCTAAGCTAGCCCTGGGAAAACGCTTCTAGAAAGCGGAGAAACTAGTTAAAATTTTGTCAATGATCATCAATCATATGCATTGATTTTAATGTAACCATTAACTCAGTTTTCATTCTATCTAAATCATCTTATCCAGTCAGACAGAATAATCAACCAAGGAAGTTAAACAATTACAACCTGGAATTGTACTACTTTTTTAGCCGATCTCTTCAATTCTATTTTTATTTTGTTTTCAAAGGGGATTTTCTAATATATGGTCAACTTTGGACAAATTTTAAGCAAATTGCTTCACAAACTTCTAATATAATCTAAAAGTCTTTGCCACACGGCAAACATCATTGAATTATCTACGTAAAAATAAACCATGCATTATGCATATTACAGTACATACAAGCAGGTGCTCTGGGCAGCCTCTAGCAGCTATAAATACAAACCTGGGAACGTTGTAATTTATACAAAAGTCTACGTCTCTTATGTATACGAAGCAAATCCAACATGAGAATCTCAATCTTTGTGTTTCTATCAATCGTCGCTATAGCTTTGCTTTCAAATGCCGCAAAGGCAACTGCTATAGTTGCAGATAGTTATGCTATCCAAGACAGGTTAATACAATGTCTAACAATGCATTCCCCAGCTACCAATCCAATATCTTCACTTATTTATGCGCCACAAAATTCTTCATTCTCAACAGTTTTACAATCCTACATAAGGAATCTCCGTTTTAATACTTCTACAGCCAGGAAACCATTGCTCATTGTGACTGCTACCCATATTTCTCACATCCAGGCAGCAATCTTTTGTTCAAATGAGACGGGCATTGAGATGAAGGTACGGAGTGGTGGCCACGACTATGAGGGCCTCTCATACGTGTCTATCGTTCCCTTCTTCATAGTTGACATGTTCAACTTCCATTCAGTAGTCGTCAATATCGAAGATGAAACAGCTTGGGTTGATGCTGGTGCTACCCTTGGAGAAGTGTACTATGGCATAGCAAACAAGAGTAGATTTTTTGGATTTCCTGCAGGGGTTTGTCCCACTGTTGGTGCTGGAGGTCACTTCACTGGGGGTGGATACGGTAACATGATGAGAAAGTATGGTCTTTCAGTCGATCAAATTATTGACGCCATAATAGTGGATGTCAATGGTAGGATCCTTGATCGTAAGGCAATGGGAGAGGACCTATTTTGGGCCATCCGAGGAGGTGGTGGTTCTAGCTTTTGTGCCATCGTTTCTTATAAAATTAAGTTAGTGCCGGTACCTGAAAATGTGACTGTTTTTAAAGTTTCAAGGACATTGGATCAAAACTTCACTAAACTTGTAGATCAATACCAACATATTGCTGCGAGTTTGGACCATAACGCCTATATTAGGCTCACCTTAGATGTCATAAACTCAACAGTAACTGACATTCCGACCAATAGAGCAACATTTAGGTGTTTATTCTTAGGAGACACCCAAGCTCTACTCTCGTTAGTGAATAAAAATTTCCCTGTCCTTGGACTACAGAAATCTGATTGCCTAGAGATGAGTTGGATTAAATCTGTTCTTTTCTACGACGACTTTGCGTTAAGCACTCCCCTAGAAACCTTGCTAGACAGGCAACCTTCAAGCTTGGTTTACCTCAAGAGAAAGTCAGATTATGTCAAGCAGCCAATTCCTATACATGGTTTAGAGGGCTTGTGGAAATTGATGGTTCAATTACAAACGCCCCAGCTAACTTTTAACCCCTATGGAGGCAGAATGGCAGAGATTTCAGCTGATGCAACACCTTTCCCACATAGGGCAGGAAACTTGTTCAAGCTTCAATATGCAACAGACTGGAAAGTTGGTGGGAGTGAGATAGCAAAACATTATATAAATTTGACTCGGCAGCTTCATGCGTACATGACTCCTTTTGTATCAAAAAACCCACGAGAAGCTTTCCTTAACTATAGGGATATCGATTTGGGAATTAATCGCCAAGGTCCAAAAAGTTACATAGAAGGTAAGAGATACGGGATCAAGTACTTCAAGGATAACTTCAATAGGCTCGTGAGGATTAAGACCATCGTTGATCCGGGCAACTTCTTTAGGAATGAGCAAAGTATTCCAACTCTACCACATTAGAAGATTCATTTCGGATTCCGTTTGACAATATAGCTGGGACTGACAAACCCTATTTGTTAGTAGTAACTAGTTATTGTTCAGTGTCTAAATGAAGTAGAAAGAAGAAAGTAATGCATGATTGGTTGGTGTGTGTGTGGGGGGGGGGGGGGATAATTTATAAATAAATGGATGGATTACTAAACATCCTTGTAAGTGAAGGTATTTTTTTCTTTGTTTCATTTATGAACGTATTCAGGTTGTGAATAAGTGGTTAATAATATATAAACAATGTTTCCTGTACTTTTTTTTGTCTATTTTTTTTTGGAAGAAAAGTTAATTTTATTTTACCAAAAATTGAATGAATCCATAGTGTCCAATACGTACAATTGCCAGCATAACAAAAGACAACTGATAGATTCAGTCTCTCACTCGACTAGAACAACAAAAACCAGTAAAGTATATCAACCTAGTGAGAAAATTCTCAGCTTGATGAGCAAAGGTTATGTATACTCTACAACAAATAAAAAATTTAACTCCCTTCACAATAATTCTTCATCACTTGCCACGTCTTGAAAAATTCTCTTAATTTGTGCATACCAAATTTCATATATAGCAGCCACAAGCACACTTTTCATCACTCTGACTCTGATAGAAATTTGTCTAGGCAATTTAGACAGCCAATACATCTCTCTACTCAGAATCGAAATCATTCTGTCAATGCCCTGCAAGTTAATTAAACAAAATCCTTACTACTACATTTGAATAATTGCACTCAAAGAAAAGATGCCTCCTTGATTCAGACTTCCTCATACAAAGACGTACAATATCTGTTAGCAACAAAGATTCCCCGAGCTTGCAACCGGTCCAGTGTAGTCAATCTGTCAAAATATGCAAACCAATTAACCAATTACAGAATGCTTAGGTTGAGCAATACTTTTCCAGATTACCTTAGGCCATTTCGTACTTAGAGAGCACTGCCTAAAAATTCATAAGCTTTTGGAATACTAAATCTGCCAGCACCGATGAAAGAACTAATAGTAGCTATAGCCTTGGTCACGGAACCAGACTGCACAATAAGCATATCCCTGAGCTGTAGTAGCCCTTTCCAAATCAAAGATCGAATCACATGCCATAGATGTAACAACCCAAATATCACGTTGATGCAAGTGATATTTAGCCACCCATTTACACCATAAAGACTACATGCCTGAACAAAGAAACCATATCCACTTACAACAAGTAGACTTGTTCCAACTCTGCATATCTTTTATGTTAATGACCCCTTTAATCAGAGGTTTAGAAAAAGAGTCCTAGCTAAATGTAACCAGCCTCTTCCTACCATCAAGAGTCCCCCCAAAAAATTGTCTACATAACCTATTAATATTGTCAATAACTCCCTTAGGCAAGATGAAATAAGCACATCAATAAACCATTGTTCCAAACACCACAAAGTTAAGCAATTGTAATATTCTAGCATAGCTAAAAATCTGATTAGACCAATATATGGACTAACTTCTGAGATATACTACTCACCAAAGAGTTATACCAAGCAACAGTCAACCTTGAAGAAGAAAGAGGCACTCCCAAATACTTAAAAGGCAATGTACCCTTAACAAAACCAGTCTCAAAAATTATCAATCTTTTAAGCTCCTAAGCAACTACCCCAACAACTATATTAGTCTTGGAAGCATTTGCATACAGTCCAGAAAGCTTAGATGACTCCTGTAACACATAATTAACTGCAATTATTGAGGGCAAATCTCCCCTAACAAAGACTAATAAGTCATCTGCAAAAGCCATATGGATGACTCCCAATCTGCTACACTTAGAGTTATGACTGTAATCCTTCACATTTATGCATAAGAGCAACTTCCCGTGGAGAATCTCCATGTCAAGTAGAAAGAGATAAAGTCTCAACCCTTTATTACCCCTAAAGTATCCATACACACCTCCATTCAGATCAATCGAAAATGTAAGAGCGGAGACACATGCCATAATCGATCTATTAATAAAAAACCAGGAAGATTAAAAAAAACAAAATTTGATGCAAAAAAGACAAGTCAAGAGAATCAAAGGCTTTCCTTACGTCTATTTTCATCATGGTTCTAGAAGAAATACTTGCCCTCCCATTTTTTTTATGATATCATGAGCCATCATGATGTTTTCTTGTATTAATGTGCCTTTTATAAAAGGTGCTCGTTGTTCACTAATTAAGAAATACGGGACCCCCTGAGGCCTAGTACAAATAACTTTGGTAATTGTTTTGTAAAGTACAGAGCAACAAACAATTAGCCTAAATTGAGAAACTTTTTCAGGCTTCTCAATTTTAGGAACCAATGTGAGCAAAGTAGAGTTTACCTGCTTTAGTAAGTGCCCTATGAGAAAAAAATTCCATTATTAAAGAAAAAACATCAAACCCAACCACTGACCACGCTGTCCTGAAGAATACAGTAATATACCCATAAATCCCTAGTGCTTTTCTATTAGGGCTGCTGAACATAGCATCTTAAATCTCCTGATCAGAAACTGCCTGAATCAACTAATCATGAACTCCCTCTAAAAGCTTAGCACTATCCCTAATATCCTAATCATCAAACTCCATTACATGATGTTCAACTTTAAGCAACCCTTTATAGAACTGAACAAAAGCAATCCCAACAAATTCATCTGTATAAGACACACCCTGCATATCTTTGATGGACTGATTTTTGTTTCTAGCTATCCTGTCAGCAATTTTACCATGAAAAATAAGGTATTATTATCTCCTTGCTTAATATCACTTATCTTAGCCCATTGGTAAGCAAAGATGGCTTCAAACTCTCTCAACTTAATGTAAATCTTGATCTGATCGCTTTCCAAATCAAAAAGCAATTGGTTTCAATGATCATGACTCACCTTTTCTTGAGTATCGAACAACAACTCCTAATAGGCAGCCACTCTCTAACTAATGCCTGAATAATGCTCCCTATGTAAGCTTTTAAACTTGGTCTTAGCAATTTAATCTTGCTAAACACTTTAAACATCAAACTACCCTCAATGCATTCCTCCCAAACCTCCTTCAAAACAGCAAGAAAACAAGGATCATAAACCGAATGATTCAAAAACTTAAAACTAGAAGCCTTATTTTGACAAGAACAAGCAATACCAACCACCACTGGAGAGTGGTAAGAAATTTCGGCAGGGAGAAAAACCATATCAGCAAAAATTTGTTGAAACCAATCATTAATGTTAGCTAGCACTCTATCTAGCTTACGACAAGTCCTAGAATCACCATCTTGGTTAGTCGTCCTGGTTTAAAAGCCAGCTGTATAAGGGGTATAAGATATACTAGCAGCCATACCACAGCAGCAAACTCTAAGATATCAGTCATGCATATCTCAGAGTTACTAAGCTTCTCGTCCACACCAAGCACCAATTCAAATCATCCAACAATATCGAAGGCTCCTGAATTTTCTCAACAAAATCAATAATGTCTTACCAAAGAGATTGTCTCTTCTTAGTATCATTAGTAGCATATCCAAAGGAAATATAGCCAACAAACACATAAATCTCACTTTGCAGTGAATCACTTGACTAGAAGAACCAAAAATATCAACAAGGAGATTACTTGTTCTCCACATAACCCACAATCTCTCGTTATAGTTACTACTATAATTGCAAACCAGATTCCAAGCTTTAATGAATTTTCTATGATTTTTTTGCAATGTTTTTCCTTAATTCTAGTTGCCAAATTATCAGATTGGTATAAAAAATTACTAATTTTTGACATATTGGTATAAAAAGAACCTCTAATGACATATTGGTACATAAAAAACACAATTTGGCCATATTAACCTACTTTTCACACAAGATGTTAGAATTGCTTTTTTTTTTAATCAACTATTAATTGCTATATTATTCGCATTTTTTTTTTGTTTTTGGTAAGAGCTCACTTCTTTTCCTTATTGTACCTTGCTCTTTGATTTCGATGATTGTTTAGATAATGTACACTTACATACATACGAGAGGGCGTAGATTCAACCTTCTCACTTTGAACCATTAAACCATGATCGACTTTGTTAGTTTTTGATATACCATAGATCTTTAGTTAATTTTATGTAATGGTAATATATAGTTAAAGGCATGTTCGGTACATCCTATTTTATTATATTTTTTTAAATTCAAAAAAGTTCAGAAAAATTTAGAAAAGAGAAGTACAAAATAAGGCATACACAAATAAATTTCTGAGCAGTTTAGAAAACTTGGACAAAGTTCATAAAAATAAAACCACAACAAAATGGCCATATCATCTTTTTTAACATAGCGGAGTTAATTTAATTACGTTATAATTTATTGCACAATTTATACTTCTATATCTTCAAAACTTCTAGAAACACATCTTAAACTTAAAAAAGGCCATAAATTACCATCACTACATGATAAACACTTTAACAACAACTTAGTGCATACTAATGGGGTATTAAGAAATAAAAAAAAAATTGAGGGAATATTTAACAATTATCGATTGGTTAAAAGTAAAAGTAAATGTTAATTTTCATTTTCAGTAATTTTTGTCTAAAGTAGGTGAATATGTCCAAATTAAGTTTTTTATTCACCAATATGTCACTAGAGGCAGTTTCTATACCAATATGTTAAAAGTTAGTAGTTTCATATATCCCTATTATATCAACCTTTTGAGTAGACAAGAATTTGATAACCTCTTGTTGCTTTGAGGGAAGGTTCGTCCCTCATATGTTCTATGCCGCCACTCTCATGGTACCTGAAGGGCGTTGCCCACTTCAGTAGCACTTACACCATTATTATCATGTTGCAAGACGACATTAAAAACCAATGTAAAGATCACATGATCCACCATAGCATATGGATTATAAAAACAAATGATTTCCTAGTTGTCTTCTTAAGAAAAGAATATCCATTCCTTGCATCCTCAACATGGGTAGCTTGCTCCTTTGGTGCATCAGCAGTATTAGCAACTTCCTGAGCCTAATGAACCTGAAGAACCTCATGAATCTACACTACCTCAGCCTTTGCATTTGTTTTGGCCAAATTCTGAACCTCATTACTCTCCACCTGTTTCTGACAAATATGCTTTCAAACAGGCTGAACTTCCTGCACAATTATGGTAAGCTTACTCTAACGCCTACAGTCATCCTCTTTATGCCCTAGAGACTAACTCTTACGCCTACACAATAGTAAGGCACCCACTCGTATACAACCCTCTGCTCAACTTACCATAAAGAGTATTTAAACCTCACATGCGTGGGGAAATTTCTTGCAACATCTATCTCTACAAGCACTCAAGCAAAGGAGATTTGTTCTTTTGACTCAGTGCATTTATCATAAACAAAGGATTCTCCACCCTACTGGCTATCTTTCCCAAATTTGTGGCAAACCAAAAAAAAGAACATCTAGGTCAGGAAATAAGACCCACATATGCACTATGGTTAACAACATGCTTATTTTCCCAAATTGCTCAACTAAAAAATAGCATGTTAATGTAGTAAATTAATAAAGTCATAAGCCTTATCAGTACAATCCATTTTGAAATAATAGAAGCTAACAAAAATTACCTATCAACAAGGACACATATGGGTCTTAATTCAGAAATTGGGAATTAGAAACTCAAACCCAAGCTAACTACAGTGAAAAAAATATCAAAAAAGGTGCACCAAAAAGTGGTTAGAGCGGTTAAAATTTGAACTGACGCCAATCAAAACCCGAAGAAAAAATAGTAAAAAGGAGACGAAATTACCCATGTAAATAGACCTGCTCGTGCATTTCTCGTCGTTTTACAGTGAAATTATCGCCCTTTTGCACTCACCGGCATGTCCTTGTCGGAATACGCATAGAGGAGGGAGATGGAAACAAGGTGATTGTCATTGCTGAGTGTAACACCCCAACCCCTTATGGGCTGGTGAATGTTATTGAATGTGGCTCTCCAGGCTAGTATTGATCCCACTACCAACACATGTCTTTTCAGTACACTCTGTCCTGACTTGTGCACATCCTACAAAACTTTCCAAGAGGTCACCCATACTTTTACTACTCTCAGCCAAGCATGCTTAACTGTGGAGTTTCTAAATAAATGAGCTCCCTGAAAAGAAGATGCATCGTATTGGTATGAGTAATACTCTTAATCATGTTAAGCACTGATCAAATATTAAGCTCAAATTTGGGGTATCACACTATGCTGCATAGACCGCTTGCTTGTAAAAGGGAAGGGGAGATTATGGGTATTGGGACTAATTATAACCGTACAACAACTTCCGCTGTTTGGAAACTATTTGTATTTGATATTGGTTAAGTTTGTGGAACTTTGGTAACCAATACAACATTAAGCTTGTCTAAATCCCAAGGTTTCAACCTCCGAAAGAATGGGCCGTCACAGTCTATTTTATGATTTTAAAAGATTAGTTAAAATATAGTAATAGCTTTCATTATCATATTATGGGACCTACAAAGAGCCTCAAACATGTCAAGGAGTCTTGTAACACCCGATCCCTCATGTGCTGGTGAATGTGACCAAATGATACTCTTCAAGGTCAGTACTGGCCCCACTGTATCAACACAGGTCTTTCTGGTGCACTTTGTCCTCACTTGTGCACAGCCTGTGAAACTTCCTACGAGGTCACCCATCCTTGTACTATTCTCAGCCAAGCACGCCTAATTGTAGTGTTTTTAAGTAAATGGGCTCCTTGTAAAGAAGATGCATCTTGTTGGTTGAGTAGTATTGTCAATCCTTTAAACTCTAATCAAATATCATTCGCAAATATGGGATATCAAAATCACTCCTACTAAAGAACTGAAATGACCTCGTTGCTCATGTGAGACAATCACAAATGATCCTTGAATAAACCCCTATTAGGTCGCTAAATTGTTCTTCACCACCACAGCTCAACACACGGTTGCATGGTTGCTCTAATCCCATGTGTAACACACAAACTCCTCACGGGCTGGTTAATGATACCAAATGTGGCTCTTCAGGTATTGGCTTTACTGTACCAATACAGGTCATTTTGGTGTACTTTGTCCTCGCTTTTTCACACCATGAGAAAGTTCCTTTCAGGTCACCCATACTTCTACTACTTTCAGCCAAGCACGCTTAATTGTGAAGTTTCTAAGTAAATGGGCTCCCATCAAAGAAGATGCATTTTTTAAACTCCCAGCATATCTAGGGTGTCATAGAGAAGCTCCAATTTTTCAGGAGTCTTGTTGATATGTTAGTTTTAATGATTCAAAAGTATATATGTTCTGTGTGATGTTTGTTTTATGTGATAGCAACATGGAATTTATGAGTGTAAGTCTGAGCAACAACATCAAGCATCATGAATAACATCTGAAGCACTAGTCCAAGTACCACTGATATTAGATGCACCAGTTCAAGCACCAGTGACAATCATGTTGAATATAGAAGAGTGCAAGGAAAGTCTATTCTGATTCATACATTGAAGATGAAGTCAAGTTTCAAGTGACTTAGAAGATTTGTAATAGATTAGATTGCAACTGATTAGAATGAATGTACATAATCATAAGATACAGTGTTTTTTACTTGATTGCAGGTGATGCGAGAAAGAGTTATGATAAACAAAATTCACTGATGCACCAGTGATTAGTTGCTGGTACATGCATCAATGTACTTAAGTGTTGGAAGGTATTTTAAGAGGTACAAAATATCTTCAACTACTTCACTCGTTTTCTGCAAATGATTTTTTTACAAATAAATGTTTTCTAAAGTAAATTATCTAGTGGAAAGTTATGTTTGACATTAAACTCTTAGGAAAGTCTGAGTCTGGTTGTTTTCAAAGAGTTTATATTTTACTCAAACTCTGATTTCTGGTCTTTCATATTATCTTATATTTTTATCTGGATAAAACGGTTTTACTAGGGTTTTGTTTAGAAACCTAGTGTACTGAAACACACTATACTATATATGCATCATCTGTGTTTTCAGTAAAAACGACCAAGAGTATTTTACAAATCGAACTTTTCTGAGATCAGTTTTAGAAGCAGAAAACTCCAATACTTTGAGCTCTCAATCTCTCATTCAAGCCATCAAGGAAAGGTATTGTTCTCTTGGTCATATTGGTGAAATCTGTATCTCTTAGCTTATCAAGAAGCAATATGAGATATTTGTTTTGTGTATCTTTTATATTCCGAGTTTGTAAAGTGTAACAAAGGAGTTACATTAGGTAGCAATCTGAGTTGGTTGCATTTGCAACATCTAGAGTTAGGTGTTGGAGTCGTGGTTAGAGTCAGCCATTGGAAAGTCTGAATCTGAGTTAATTAAGTTGTGTTAGTTTTAGAGTTAAGATTAAACATAATTGTACATTCTTTATCATAGTGGATTTGATTAAGAGTGTGGTAGGGAGGACGTAAACCTTCAGTTAAGTTCGAACCTCATTAAATCTTTGTGTTATTTATTTATATTTTGTATTTGTTAATTCATCAACTGATCCATGCACCAACAGAAGCACTAGTGAATATTTAACTATTGTGTTCCTGGTAATGTACAAGTGATCAGTTGTTGGTTCATTCATTTGTATGTATTGACCTAATCTTTTATTCCGAAAAAATTGGTAGACATTAGGCATACTTAATTCACCCCCCCCCCCCCTCTATTAAGTATACCTTTGCTTTAAAAAGTCTATTTCATGATTTTGAAAGATTTGTTAGAATATAATAATAGCTTTCACTGGTTTAACAAGTTAGAGTGGGTGAAAACAATCACTGGTTTCTGGATTGTGGTTGTTCAAGGCATATGACTGGAGACTATACTTGAAGGTTTTAGATTTAACAATGTGTATATGGCTTATCTATCGATTGTATCTGATAAGAGTCTTCAATGCATGAGTGCTTTCAATGATAATCCATGGCTATGGCATAGAAGACTAGGACATGTAAGTCAGACATTGCTCCGTAAGCTAAGTTCACAAGAACTTGTTGTTGGTCTACCTAATGTGAATTTTGTTGTGGACAAAGTTTGTGATGAATGTGCTAGATGTAAACACACCAAATCTTCTTTTAAGTCTAAAACTCATGTGAGTACTACAAAACCTTTGCAATTAATTCATATTGACTTACGTGGACCTATGTTAGTTCAAGGTAGAGGAGGTTATCAATATGTATTAGTCATTGTGGATGATTTCTCAAGATACACTTGGACTATTTTCCTATCTACCAAGGATGAAACCTTTGATGAATTTCTTGTTCACATGAGATTTGTTCAAAATAAGATTAATTTGAAATTGAAGTCCATAAGATCAAATCATGGTACTGAATTTGATAATTCATGTTTTTTGGAGTTTTGCATAATAAATGGTATCTCACATAACTTTTCAGCTCCAAGAACACCACAACAAAATGGTGTAGTATAAAGAAAGAACAAATCAGTGGAAGA
>CAAKMY010027174.1:0-11599 GCA_901111285.1 Corrigiola litoralis | reverse complement strand
ATACTTAAACAAAAAACGAGTTCTACTTAAAAAACAATTATACAATCTGACGAGGTTTCTTATTGAACTCGTTTATAACATCATCATCACTAACAGGTAAAAAAAAAAAAAATTTCCAATAAGATCACCGTACAATCATTCAACATTTGATTCCTCATACGATTGCGGACTTTATTTTTGATGAAAGTCATTGCCGAAATCTACATATTATGATATCAACTAAAATCCATAAATTAAATAAACAAGCCACAAGTCACAAGTTCAGAAAATCACAAATAAAAACCCACTTTATAATTATAATCCACAAGTCCACAACTAAAACATCAAATATTATCTACAATCTCATTATCTCTAAAATCAATAAATATCAAATATAATTATAGAACAAATAATTGATAAATTCATAGTCATGAGTTGGCGGCAGTGGCCTTGTGCGGGCGGTGTGGGGCGGCGTGGGGGCGTGGTGGACGGGTGGTCTGGACGTCGGATGGAGTGAGAGGTTTATTTATTTATTTATTATTCAGTGAGTGTAAGTAAGTGTACTGTATGAGAGAGGGAGAAGGAGAGAGAGAGAGGATGAGAGGAAGCAGATTGACCGGGTCTTTTGGGAGTGGAGTATTGGATTAGCTTTTTCTTTTATTTTTTCCCAAGTCAAAGTCTAAAATGCCCCTTTTTAAAAAATGAGGATGCAACATTAGGAGGATTAGTTGATAACTTCACAAATTTTTTTTTTTTTTGAGGATGCAAATGCATTCCCTTGCAGGTGCCTCCATCCGCCCCTGGTTCAGCTTGCTGTAAAATGAGCTTGTTCAGATAAGGAGTACGAATACCATTTGCTTAGTTCATTTCCCCGATTTCGCATGCTCGCACTTATACTGTAAGCATACGGTACCTCTTTAAATCACTATGCGTAATATTGGGATTACAACTGAGAAAGCTTACTGAACCCCATATAAGTGATACAATCAAAAATATAAAAGCTCAAAATTGACCTAATCTGACTAAATATTAAGACGAAAAGCCAACACAATCGGAAAGTTAAAAATTCAAAATTGGTATGAGTCAACAGGATTCAAATTGAAACATGATTTCACTTATTCTGACATGATACAAATTTAAACCTCAAATTGATCGGACCTTCAATAATTTTAAATATCAACCACACAAACTTGTATCAAATTAAATAATCATATCTTTGTCACTACAAAATATAGAGTTTGAATCAATTAATCCTAGTAATAGATTGAAAAATACATCTAATGAAAAAAAATCGTATATAGTTATAGAAAAAACAAATTAATCTATACATGAATTTAATACAAAAGGAATTAGAGTATAACAAGGAGGAAATCTAATAGATTGGCTGAACCAAATGACCGGACAAATGTAATGGAATTTAGTTCTCCATGAAATATATGATAAAAGTACACGTTCTACACTAGTAGAAATTAATCAATAGGTGGCGATCGCAATTTGGCCGCCTTAGCTCTACAGGTCGCCTAAAGTCAAGTTATTTTAGGAGGCGGTTATGCAACCGCCACCTAAAGTCAGGTTATTTGAGAAGGCGGTTTAGAAACCGCCACCTAAAGTATACTTAAAAAGGCGGTTGGTCGTAATAACCGTCTCCTAAAGTGTACTTTAGGTGGCGGTACAAGATTACAACCGCCTTCTAGAGTAATCACCTTAGGCGGCATATGTATTGAGCAACCGCCTTCTAAAGGTTTTTTAATTTTTTTTTTCCGAACAAATTATTTCTATCACTCATTTTGCTATGTGGGACTCGAACCCACATATTTGTGCAAAAATGCACAATGCTCTACCTTTGAGCTAATAGCAAACAAAATAAGCTTATCATGTTTAATAAAGCAAAAAAAAAAAACAAAAAATATAAATATTAAATTTTTTCAATTTTAATTTAAACACCACATATAGGAAATACCAGGAGGAGAGCAAACAACTATATATAAGAAATAGCCAGAAGGATGGTCTTCGAATAATCATAAATGTTTCACTTTTGCAATAAAAAAATCTTTTAAACTACAATGTAGTTTCTGCCTATGGCATCCAATTAGTAAGCATTAGGATGTGGTTCACCAAAGGCAGTTTATGGGTCTAGATTCTTCTCATGTTTGTAAGTTGTTTAGTGTGCACAGCGGTTTCCGCAAATTAACAAAACCACAGTAATAGCACATAAACATCGTAAGTTGCACAATACTATCAGATTAATATCATAAATGAACAAACATATTGAGTAGTGACATACAAATAAGGGAACAACAATGTCACGATGACTTATAGACCAATTTAGAGTCTACACTCAGTATTGATTCTGTAGAACCAACAAAGAGAACATCAACCAACACAAGATCACAAAAAAAAAAAAAAAAAAAATTAGCCAAATAATATATTCAAACAAAAGAAATTGAACACCAGGAGAAGTGCTGGAACTTGCCGTGACTAATCCATGATCTTTATCAAGTTCCTTAGCTACAGAATTGCTAGCATCTTTTAACTTGCGCTTTGTGGCAAACATAAAATCAGGAAACTTCCAGCCCTAAAAATGTTCAAAAGTATGTTATCATGAGAAAGCAAACATCAAGAATTTAAGACCAGTAATATGAGGTGACCAAGATAAAGAAAACCAAGAGGGGAAAAACAGGAACAGTAAGAACATATGTCACAATGTCAAATATAAAGATTGTGCATCTCTTTAGCAAGCGTATGGAAGATTATGTCATACATCAGCCACATTACACTCTCGAAAATTGAAAGACTGAGATACGTGCATACAATCGACGATCAAGTAATCAAATGCGATCCACTGTGATGACAAGCAACAGAACAAAAATTAAGGGGGTGGGCTGATTAGCAAGAACAAAAATCCTTCACTCAATCTCTCTACTCTCTTAGACCAATCATTTGCATTATTCATGCGTATTCCATGATGGAATTAGACTAGTCAAGATATATTAAGACTCCTCAAAATAAGATTGCAGCAAAGGAAAATATGCCACAAGTATGCTCTATTCCAACCTCTTCAATTAAAGAATGCAGCAAATAAAGTATCAAATTTAGAAATAAGA
Source organism: Corrigiola litoralis (assembly GCA_901111285.1). Taxonomy (NCBI): domain Eukaryota; kingdom Viridiplantae; phylum Streptophyta; class Magnoliopsida; order Caryophyllales; family Caryophyllaceae; genus Corrigiola; species Corrigiola litoralis. The sequence continues at coordinate 8,516 of CAAKMY010027174.1, read as the reverse complement.
CAACAACATTAAACCAACCTGAACACCTACAAAATTGAGTATACAGATTGCCTAAGATTATTGTACTGAGTAGCTAAAACAATCTATATTACATACTATTAGGAGAGTGATGTACGAATTTCCCCTATATACTTCCTAGATAATGAAACCATTGTTCGTAAAGCTTTCTTTCCAATTTTGTGTGAATAAGCGCGAGATGAGTCAAGCGCCTTGTACATCATTTCCAGGCTTCAGATCATATTTTCAAGTACTTCTATTGAAATTTAGTACAAATCAATCACTACTCATTTAGATTTTCTCTGGCAAACCAATCTCCTAACTGCATTTTTCTAGTGAACTCTTTCCGCTTAGATAGATTGTTTGTAATTTCTGCAAGATTCTAGTAGAAAAATCAAATTTTAGCTACCTCAGAGTTGTAGTGTGCCAGTTCAAAGTTGGCTAGGTTTTGACTAATGGGTTTTAGTCATGTTTAAATTGGCAAAAATAGAAAATCTATGAAAGTAGTAAACTTTCCCACCCTCCCTTGTCCGTCTCAGTGCTCGGTTACAAATTGAGAAATAAAGCAACTGAGTGATCTCCTTTGACAGATTGTTCAAAGTTCCAATAACACCTGGTTGCCTCTATTAGGCTATCATCTCTATCTAGAAAATAAAATTAAAAGATATATTTTACAACATAAATTATTTATTAACAGAGAAACAAAACTTAAAGACCCAGGAACAACAGACTTCATCAAATTGACTCACCCCGCTCTCGTTGACTACGTGATCAGAGTGACCATAAAACAATATAGAAATATAGATTAACGGCTACCCACTAAGCATACATACAATTCGAATGGATAAATATATATATTTTCGATCAGATTTCATCAAAACTAATATTCAATCATAAAATTACCTTAAATTATACAAAAGAAGGACGACGGCACAATAGAGGGGCGGCGAGATCGGACTCAGAGTAGGAGGAGGCAAGACAATCAACTTCTAGGAAGTATGAGGTGATCACAACAATGGGAGCAACACCAACGAATAATCAATAACAATCAGTGATAGCATTTTATAGAGACTGAGTATGAGAGTAGTGGGAGCGTAGAGAATCGCACAATTAGTTTTTGCATCTGCTTTTGCGTGAGGTGTGAATGGTGATGAACTAGGGTAGAGATTTTCTCTTTTAGGAGTTGGGATCCATATTGGTAATACCTGATTGCCTAGGACTACGAGTGCTGGAGTGGTAGGAGTCGATCAGTTTCTATAGCACCATTATCGGGCCACGATCCCCTATTTTTGTATGAAAAATGGCGACTCAAAAATACGTAAGTTCCATGAGATGACCGCCTTCTAAATTTTTGTGTTTGTAGCGTCAAGTAAAGGCGTCAGTTGCCTGAAACCGTCTTCTATATTCTAACATATAGAGGCGAGAATAGGAGGCGATTGTACAAAGGAACTGTCTTTGAATGTGCCCAACCGCCACCTAAAATAATTCAACCGCCTGCTTAATCTCACGGAATAACGCACACATTTTTTGTTATTACTTATTAGGGCGTGTGTAGCCGGCAACCGCCTTCAAAAGTGTTTTATAGTGTCATTTATAATACAAACGCCTCCTATTAGGGGTGATATATTTGACATTTTCTACTAGTGCTACAAGTATATAGTTATTGAACTTAGACACATAAGCGGTTATTGAAAGAGAATGTCTGACTACCTAGAGATAGAATTTCCCAAATCAACTCCAATTTTTGATCTTTCTCCATCAAAATCACTGGGCTCGCCGGCCATTAACCTTGTTACTTTAAACTCCATCGTTGCCCGCGAGCCACCACCAACTGTTTCCACCAAACTCCGTCCCAAGCAACTTCGCTGTTTGTTTGGTGTTGCAATCACGACCTTTGTTTTTCCATATCCAATAAGTGACCTTAAGGAGGTATTCGCCGTCAATGTTTTGCCTGATTAGCTAGAGAGGTCAAGCTAGTCTTACGTCTAACATTTATTTGCCGCTATGCTTGTTAAATTTAAGTTTGTATAAAGTTGTGTGGTCGTGGTTTGTTGTAGCTGCTGTCTATCGTCTCGTTTGGTTGTTGTGTAGTCTTTAGCTGTTAACGTGTGTTTTAGTTGTGGGTAACGATCATAGAAATGGATACCTTATTGGAGAGTTAGACATGAAGGGTTGGGTGAAGATGTTACCAAGAAGTTGGTTAAAATGGTTGAATTGGAGTCATTGTGTGATGAGAAAAGAGTACTTTGGGGCTTGGAGATGAAGGGGATAGGAAGCAACTATTACCAGAAAGGCGAATTTATTTTTGCGGCGATGATCTTTGAAATCATAACTAATGGTATCGTTCCTCTCATTCCAAATTCTGAACGAAGGGCGGGAAGGTATCTTGATTTGTTTATCCCCTATCTCCTAAACCAAGTTGCTTGCTTCTTGAAGTTTAAAGAATTTTAATCAGTGCATTAACTTGTGCAATAATATTCTGGGCCCTGGAGTATGAGAATGCAAAAGTATATTTCAGAAGGGGAAGTCTTATGCTAAAATTAGCAAGTATGAGGAAGCCGTTTCGGACGTTAAGAAAGCACACCACTTAGAGTCTGATGGTAAAGTTATCAAAGTTGAAATTGAGAAGTTGGAAAAAGACATTAGGAAAGAAGCAGGATGTAGTAGAAGATATGATATTACGGTTAAGCAAACTTGTGGGGTACCTTTGGTGCATATTGTGGATGATGTGTGTGTTGAGCAAGATGTTCAGTCAGGAATGGAAGGTATTGAATGCTACAAAGAAGGAAAGTTGGTTCATGAGAGGTTTCAAGGAGAAGAGAAATCTCAAATACGCCAATTTAAGAGGAAGCTTAGGGGAATTCGAATGGGGATGAGAAAACTTTTCAGTCATCTTTGCGTACTAAAACAGAAGATACATGCTTGAAGATGCAGCCCCCTTTTGACCACCGAGGAATTCAAAAAAATTTGTGTGATGTTAATTCGGAGATCAACAAGCTTTCAGCCATACAACGGAAACAAGAATTTTGGAGATAATTGTAATGTTCTTCATCAAAGTCCAGTGTTTGAGAAGAAGAAGAACTTGAGTAGCTTTCAGTCAGATAAAAGAAGGAAAGTGGCTAGCAATATATCTGCAGTTTCATCAAACTTCTCTCAGGGGGTAGATATTTCAGCTAAAATGCAAAGTTGCGTGTGTGTTATGAGCATAGCGTATTGCACTCTAATGACGTCTCTAACATGGAGGTCGAGGAAATGTGCTCCCTTGATACTCATATGAAAAGGGTAGGGAAAATTTTTGACGAAGATAACAATAACATCGAACAGTCGGTTCACAAAACCTTCTTTATTCGTGGAAAATCAAATATGCAACTTAGAATCACCTTGGAACAGTTGGATTTGTTGCAGCAAGGGAAAGAAATTCAGTATTATAATAGCAAGAACATTTATGTTATGTAGGTTAAGACCTTCAAACAAAAAACATATAACTTGACAAAGGTCCTCCACAATGATGTGTGGGAAGCAACGGTCTCTGCAATATCTGACAAAACTCAGTAAATGGAGGTGCCGGCGGAGGGAAATTGTTCCCAGTATGATACTCTGGATAATATGGTTTCCTATGTTGTGAGCAAAGAAGAAACGCAACATCATCAATTTGGTGACATGGGAGACACGATTCCTACTCATCTCAATTTTCAGCAACTAGGTGTCAACCCACGAGTTAGAGACAAGGAGGGTTCCAGCTCTTTCCTACCTGATTTTCATCGTCGAATTAGCCCATCATCTTTTTGTAATTGTAAGGGTAAGTATTCTTCTATCATGCGAGCAAAGAGAATCATGAAACATTATCAAAGGATGCGATTACAACAATTCACTACCTTCAAGGCAAAGGTACGCAAGAATGTTCAAATGTCGTTGGATGACAGTTTTTGCAAGATCTATGTAGGAATGAAGAGAAAAGTAGTGTCCTTGCTTTCAACGGACTCTGATGGATCAAGAACTAAGTTACCTAGGATATATCCTTTTGTTTTTAGTTTCGCTAAGCATGAGGAGGTAGCCTCAATGGTAGTTGATACCATCCATGTGGGATCTCCTCTAGACTTTACTTTCTAGTTGTTTTACAACTTTTGTTTTGCCCAATATTAAAAAAAAAAAGAGAGAATGTCCCTCCTCTCTCTAAAAAAAATGAGTTCATCTTTGTGCTTTTTCTTCAGCAATGGCTAGTAAAAAGAACAATTCTAAGCCTAAAAAATCACAAAAAAACTAAAAAATAAATGCACAGTATAATTCATAGTGTGATTAGAAGAGGATACATCTAGCAAGGCGGAAGGCCAATCTAAATGTCATGCATCATCTTGCTACGAAATTCTCAAACAAGAACGGTATCCATGGCAAACATTTTGGGCATCCAAGCTCTTAACCTCGGCTCGTTAGTGTTGTTAGATTCAAATGTTGAGCAAGGTGAATGGTCGAAGGCGGTATGGAAAAAGTATAGGGTTCTGGATCTAGGTGATCAAGTTGAAAAATTGAGTTAGTTGCTGATGATGAACTTCTGTTGAAATTTGATATGCAGGACATTTCACCTGAAATTGAATGCTAAAATTCTATTGTAATATGTATTAAATTAGCTGTAAACCCTCCTTTTCATGTTTTACAATGTATATTTTTGCAAATTTGGTGAACATATGGGATTGATAAGGTTGCGATGCTCCCTAATGGTGTTGTAAAATCTAAGAAGGTTGTGTGGAACAATCGACATCATGTTTTAGGTAACAAATTAAAACTTTGATTATTAAGGCTTGGACTGCTGATTCGGAGATTGATAAACAATATATAATTTCCCAATCTGGGTGAGACTCTATGGCCTTGACATCAAGTATTTGGGTGAAAATCGTTTAACCAAACTTGCTTACATAATTGGCAAGCCAATTAAGTTTGATGAGGCAACAAGGACGAAGACTAGATTGAACTACGCTAGAATTCTCATTGAATTAGCATTGACAAGAACTTTCCCGAGTCGTTTACTGTTGAAAATGAAAAAGGGTTTCCAATGTCTTTTACTACTAATATGAATGTAAACCCTCCATATGTAGTAATTGCAAAGGAGTGGATCATGAGTCACATGCTTACAAGAAAAAGAAAAATGTGGTTCCATCTTGGTTACTAAAATAGAAGCATGCTATGACATTTTTTGTTCCATATGTTGTCGAGGGCAGCGCTGCCTCAAGAACCAATGAAGGTTTGTCAGAGAAGTAGGCTTTGACAACTACTTTCTACTTGTGGTTGAGGGCAATGCTGCTTCATTAAGCACTGAAGAGTTTCCAGCTAGAGAAGCAAAGTCCAAATAAGGGGGATGAGGATGTTATGAAAACTCCTAGGCATGTTGTGATTAATGTCCCTGGAGTTGCTCCTGATCATAGTGCAGTTGTTGAGAGAAGACTAGTGTTCAAAGTATAAATATCCTATTTTCTTTGGAGATTTCACACATGGTATTGGGATTAATATTCCCATAGACAATCATGGATAGGCTTGGTTAGGTTACTGAAAGATAAAGGGTCTTAACAGCCTAACTAAACAACAATAAATAAGAGCATTTTTTTTACTTGTGATAAGGTTGGGTTGTTTGGAGTCCTTTGACCAAGGTGAAGCCTTCTTCTTTGGAAAGGGGTCACCTTGGTATTAGTTATGAATGGTTTATTGTAAGTGACACCTCTAATCATAAGGGTGGAAGGATATGGATCATATGGAATTATAGGGTTTTTTATGTACAAATTTTGTAAGTTGATGCCCAACAGATGTTAAGCATATTGCTTAAGGTAGGAGTTTTTAGCTAGTGTATAAAAAATTTCCACAAATGCCTAACTCAGAAGAGTATGAAAAATGTAATTTTGCAGTTATTAAACAAAGAAATTTTGTGGAAGCAGTTCAACAAGATGAGTGGAGGCAAGCAATGAATGAGGAGATAAGAATGATTGAGAAGAATCAAACACGGGCCCTTATTAACAAGCCAGAAGATAAACATGCAATCAGAGTCAAGTGGATGATATTCAAGATGAAGATGAAACTAGAAGGTTCTACCCAAAAGCACAAGGCAAAGCTTGTTGTCAAAGGATATTCTCGCCAATTTAGAGTCGACTACAATGTCACTTTCTCCTGTCTCGAGGCAAGATATTGCGAGAACTACTTTTGCCTTGGTTGTTCAAAAAAGATGGAAGATCTGTCAGATGGATGTTAAGTCAACATCATTGAAGGGATTTCTTGAAGAAGTAATCTATATCGAGCAATCACTAGGTTTCGTGGTGAAAGGAGGAGAACTAAAAGTCTTAAAGCTCCACAAAGCTCTCTACGGACTCAAACAAGCCCCAAGAGCCTGGTAAAGCAAAATTGATTTTTACTTCAGCAAGCAAGGTTTCAGGAAGAGTCCAATGAACCAACTCTCTACACTAGCACTAAAAATTTAAATATCATCATTTTATCTCTCTATGTCGATGATATCATCATCACTGGCAACGATCCCATCAAAATTGAAGCATTTAATTAGATGCGAATGAAGAAGCACCTCGAGATGACAGATCTTGGTATGATGAACTACTTTATTGGAATGGAGATTGATCAACTCCAGATGGTATATTCATTTGTCAGAATAAATATGCTAGTGGCATTTTGTAGAAGTTCAAGATGGAGATTTGAATGGCTATGAGTAATACTCCTTTATCACAAAAAAAAAATGTGTAAGGAAGATGACTCTGGCAAAACTAATGAAAGAAACTAGAAAAGCTTGATCGGAAGTCTATTCTACCTGACTGCATCAAGACCTGACATCATGTATACTACAAGCTTATTATCAAGGTTTATGCAGAATCCAACCGAGTTGCACCTTATATCATCCAAAAGAGTCTTGAGATGTCAAGGGCACGATTGACTATGGCATATCGTCCAAACCATCAGGGGGCTCAGATTTAATTGGTTACTCTGAGAGTGACTAGACTCGATGTCTAGATGATATGAAAAGCACCTTCGACTATATGTTCTCGTTTGATAGTGGCAATTTTTCGTGGCTTTCTCAAAAGCAATCTACAATTGCTCAATATGGTTAAAAAGGGTACTCAAAGATATGGGTGAAGTTCTAAATACTACCCACTAAAATTTTATTGGACAATAAAATAGCCATAACCATTCCGAAAAATCCATTACAACACAACACATCAAAATCATTTCCACTTTTTCGTGAAGCTGAACAAGAAGGAAAAGTCAACTTGGTTTACTAAGCTTACTTCCAAAAGTGCAACTCAGAATTTCTGCGCGAGGAGCTCAGAGTTAATCGCTTGAGAATCAAGGAGTGGTATTGAAATATGAATCATATGATCCTCTCATGTCTATGCCATAAATGCTATAGTACTCCGCAAGACGCATGCATTGAGTATGCAATTGTTGACTTAGTTATTCTGCTGCCAATGTTTTGTGACTTTGCTTAAGAATAGCAAGAGTTCCTTATGTCTCCTTTCAAAGCTCTATATAAAGAGCATGTATAACCGTTGAATGAATGAAGTAACTAAGCTTCATCTACTACATTTCCTTCTCTTCCTTTACGTATACATAATCTTTCACTTGCTCTATTCTTTTCGATCCTTAACTTTTCCTTATTGATTTTTTTCTTGTACAATATGTACTAAATACGGTACTAAAATTACAACATATGTCCTTCAAGACACTACCCAACTATTTGTGCTTCGAGTAACCTTCACTTTGGGTTGGTCGAGGCTTGGGTTAGGACATATACTACTTAGGTATTTACATGATACTTGTGGGTAGAGTTGAGTTGGAACATTGGTTGATGGATGGTTTTGGAATTGATGGTGACGATGTCAACGAGTTGAATTTGGGTTCGTCACAAGCCGAGCGGAAGGATCAACCATGTTGACCATAAATAATGTGCTTTGCGCCTGAATGAGGGCAAATTCTACAATGGCTACATTAAAAATGTGGCCACCACTAAAAACAAATCTGAAGCATTGATTCATAGAATACAACCTTGACCATTGAATAAGTTGACCACCAAAAATAAAAAAATTTCTCCTCCTTCACCCCCTCTCTTCCTCCTCCTTCTCTCCCACCACTCCCAAACCCCATCTCCTCCAACACCACCCAGCCCCACCCTCCCACGACAGAGACCAGCCCCACCATCCTCCCGTCGGCGCGCAGACCCATCTTCCCCCGTCGCCGCCCGAACCCACCCCCCGTCGGCGATCAGTCCCACCCTACCCCGTTGGCGCCTCCGTCGGCGCCTTGTCCCAACCTCCTCCCTTGCCGTCCAGTTTTGTCCCACCTCCCCTAGTGGTGCTCAGCCCAACCTTCTCCCGTCGGCGTCCACCCTCCTTCCGCCGGCTCCAACCTTCCTCCCCCACTCCCAATGAGCATTGCTAAGAAAATGACAAGGGATGTAGTGAAAAAGATGTATTAATCTTTATTTTCATGGTCAAACTTTCAATGGTAGAGATTAAATCTTGGTTATTAATGGCTCA
>CAAKMY010027130.1:0-10027 GCA_901111285.1 Corrigiola litoralis | reverse complement strand
ATTTTCGTCAGATTCTATTTCGGGCCGAAACGAGGTTTTTTCGTGAGTTACAGTCCATAAAAACCAGCTTTTTGGGTCGATTTATACTTTTTTCAGATAAAGTCCCGAAATTTACCAAGCATGTTCGTAGGGTGTGTTGGAGTAAATTGAAGCATGTGCCAATGTCATTCCTCCATTTTGATAGTTTTACAGTGCATTTAACGCTCGATTCAAGCATATGCATTATGGACAAAACCGATGGTTTGGGCTACGCCAAAGCTACTTTTTGACTAATTTCTTATACCATGTTTGATTATATGTGTCTAGGATTTGTCCTACCAATTTTCGTCAGATTCTATTTCGGGGCCGAAACTAGGTTTTTTCGTGGGTTATAGCCCACAAAAACCTGCTTTTGGGGTCGATTTATAATTTTCCGGAGGAAGTCCCTAAATTTACCAAGCATGTTCATAAGCTGTTTTGGAGCTTAGTTGAAGCATGCGGTAATGCCATTCCTCCTTCTGGACAGTTTTATGGGTGTTTAGCGCTCGGTTCGAGCATGTGCATAATGAAGAAAACGACTGTTTGGGCTACGCAAAATTTACTTTTTTACAATTTTCTTGTTTCATTTTTTATTATATGTGTCTAGGATAACTACTGCCAGTTTTCGTCCGATTCTATTTCGGGGCTGAAACGAGGTTTTTTCGTGGGTTATAGTCCACAAAAACCGGCTTTTTGGGTCGATTTATAATTTTCCGGAGAAAGTCCTAAAATTTACCAAGCATTTTCATAGGTGTATTGGAGCTTAGTTGAAGCATGCGGTAATGCCATTCCTCCTTCTGGATAGTTTTACGGAGTGTTTAGCGCTCGGTTCGAGCATGTGCATAATGAACAAAACCGATGGTTTGGGCTACACAATAGTTATTTTTTGGCAATTTTCTTGTTCCATTATTTATTATATGTGTATAGGATACCTACTGCCAACTTTCGTCTGATTCTATTTCGTTGCCGAAACGGGGTTTTTTCGTGAGTTACAGTCCATAAAAACCGGCTTTTTGGGTCGATTTATACTTTTTTCAGAGAAAGACCCGAAATTTACCAAGCATGTTCATAGGGTGTATTGGAGCATAATTGAAGCATGTGCCAATGCCATTCCTCCTTTTTGATGGTTTTAAAGTGTGTTTAACGCTCGATTCAAGCATGTGCATAATGGACAAAACCGATGGTTTGGGCTACGCCAAAGCTACTTTTTGACTATTTTCTTATACCATTCTTGATTATATGTGTCTAGGATACCTGTTGCCAATTTTCATCCGATTCTATTTCAGGGCTGAAACGGGGTTTTTTCGTGGGTTATAGTCCACAAAAACTCGCTTTTTGGGTCGATTTATAATTTTCCAGAGAAAGTCCCTAAATCTACCAAGCATGTTCATAGGGAGTATTGGAGCTTAGTTGAAGCATTCGGTAATGCCATTCCTCCTTCTGGATAGTTTACGAAGTGTTTCGCGCTCGGTTCGAACATGTGCATAATGAAGAAAACTGATGGTTTGGGCTACGCAAAACTTACTTTTTACATTTTTTCTTGTTTCATTCTTCATTATATGTGTCTAGGATGCCAGCTGCCAATTTTCGTCCGATTCTATTTCGGGGCCGCAACGAGGTTTGTTCGTGAGTTATAGTCCACAAAAATCGGCTTTTTTGGGTCGATTTATAATTTTTCATAGAAAGTCCCGAAATTTACCAAGCATGTTCATAGGGTGTATTGGAGCAAGAAGCATGTGGTTGTGTCATTCCTCCTTCTTGATAGAATTTCGGTGTGTTTAGCGCTTAGTTCGAACATGTGCATAATGGAGAAAACCGATAGTTTAGGCCACGCCAAAGCTACTTTTTGGCAATTTTCTTGTTTCATTCTTCATTATATGTGTCTAGAATGCTTGTTGCCAGTTTTCTTTCGATTCTATTTAGGGGCCGAAACGAGGTTTTTCGTGGGTTATAGTGCACAAAAACCGACTTTTATGGGTCGATTTTGGATTTTCGCGAGAAAGTCCCAAAAATTACCAAGCATGTTCATAGGTCGCGTAGGAGCATGTGGCAAAGTCATTCCTCCTTCTTGATAGTTTTACGGTGCGTATAGCGCTCGGTTCGAGCATGTGCATAATGGACAAAACCGATGGTTTGGGCTACGCCAAAACTACTTTTTCACTATTTTCTCATACCATTTTTGATTATATGTGTCTAGTATTTGTCTTGCCAATTTTCGTCAGATTCTATTTCGGGGCCGAAACGAGGTTTTTTCGTGGGTTATAGTCCACAAAAACCGTCTTTTTTTCGTCGATTTAGAAAATTTCCGAAGAAAGTCCCTAAATTTACCAAGCATGTTCATAGGGTGCGTTGGAGCACAATTAAAGCATGTCGCAATGCCATTCCTCAATTTTGATAGCGCTCGATTCTAGCATGTGCATAATGAACAAAACTGATGGTTTGGGCACGCCAAATATACGTTTTGGCAATTTTCTTGTTCCATTATGCATTATAGCTGTATTAGACGCCTACTACCAATTTTCGTCGGATTCTATTTTGTAGCCGAAACGAGGTTTTTTCGTGAGTTATAGTCCACAAAAACCGGCTTTTTGGGTCGATTTATACTTTTTTCAGAGAAAGTCCCGAAATTTACCAAACATGTTCATTGGGTGTATTGGAGCATAATTGAAGCATGTGCCGATGCCATTCCTCTTATTTGATAGTTTTACCATGCATTTAGCGCTCGATTCAAGCATGTGCATAATGGACAAAACCGATGGGTTAGCCTACGCCAAAGCTACTTTTTGACTATTTTCTTATACTTTTCTTGATGATATGTGTCTAGGTTACCTACTGCCAATTTTCATCCGATTCTATTTCGGGGCCGAAACGAGGCTTTTTCGTGGGTTATAGTCCACAAAAACTGTCTTTTTTGGTCGATTTATAAAATTTCCGGAGTAAGTCCCTAAATTTACCAAGCATGTTCATAGGGTGCGTTGGACCATATTTTAAGCATGTGGCAATGCCATTCCTGATTCTTTATAGTTTTACGGCGTGTTTAACGCTTGATTCGAGCATGTGCATAATGAACAAAACCGATGGTTTGTGCACGCCAAAGATACTTTTTGGTAATTTTCTTGTTCATTATGCATCATATGTGTATAGGATGCCTACTGCCAATTTTCCTTGGATTCTATTTCGTGGCCGAAACGAGGTTTTTTCGTGAGTTATAATCCACAAAAACCGGCTTTTTGGGTCGATTTAAACTTTTTTTCAGAGAAAGTCTCGAAATTTACCAAGCATGTTCATTGGGTATATTGGAGCATAATTGAAGCATGTGCCAATGCCATTCCTCTTTTTTGATCGTTTTACCATGCATTTAGCGCTCGATTCAACCATGTGCATAATAGACAAAACCGAAGGTTTGAGCTACGCCAAAGCTACTTTTTGCCAATTTTCTTGTTCCATTCTTCATTATATGTGTCTAGGATGCTTGTTGCCAATTTTTGTCCGATTCTATTTCGGGGCCAAAACGAGGTTTTTCGTGGGTTCTAGTGCACAAAAACGGCTTTTTGGTTCGATTTTGGATTTTCGCGAGAAAGTCCAAAAAATTACCAAGCATATTCATAGGGTGCATAGGAGCTTGGTTGAAGCATGTGGCAATACCATTCCTCCTTGTTGATAGTTTTACGGTGTATTTAGCGCTCGATTCGAGCATGTGCATAGTGGACAAAACTGATGGTTTGGACTACGCCAAAACTACTTTTTGACTATTTTCTTGTACCACTCTTGATTATATGTGTCTGGGAATTCTCCAGCCAATTTTCGTTAGATTCTATTTCGGGGCAGAAACGAGGTTTTTTCGTGGGTTATAGTCCACAAAACCGTCTTTTTTGGTCAATTTATAAAATTCATGGAGAAAGTCCCTAAATTTACCAAGCATATTCATAGGGTGTGTTGGAGCATAATTAAAGCATGTGGCAATGTCATTCCTCATTCTTGATAGTTTTACGGCGTGTTTAGCGCTCGATTCGAGAATGTGCATAATGAACAAAACCGATGGTTTGGGCACGCCAAATATACTTTTTGGTAATTTTCTTGTTCCATTATGCATTATATGTGTATAGAATGCCTACTGCCAATTTTCGTCGGATTCTATCTCGTGGCCGAAACGAGGTTTTTTCGTGAGTTATAGTCCACAAAAACTGGCTTTTTAGGTCGATTTATACTTTTTTTCAGAAAAAAGTCCCGAAATTTACCAAGCATGTTCATTGGGTGTATTGGAGCATAATTGAAGCATGTGCCAATGCCATTCCTCTTTTTTGATAGTTTAACCGTGCATTTAGCGCTCGATTCAAGCATGTGCATAATGGACAAAACCGATGGTTTGGGCTACGCCAAAGCTACTTTTTGACTATTTTCTTATACCATTCTTCATTATATATGTTGAGGATGCATGTTGCCAATTTTCGTCCGATTCTATTTCGGGGCCGCAAAGAGGTTTTTTTCACGAGTAATCCACAGAAACCGGCTTTTTGGGTCGATTTTGGATTTTCCCGAGGAAGTTCCGAAATTTACCAAGCATGTTCATAGGGTTTATTGGAGCATAACTGAAGTATTTTTCAGTGCCATTCCTCATTCATGATAGTTTTACGATGTGTTTAGCGCTCGGTTTGAGCATGTGCATAATGGAAAAAACCTATGGTTTGGGCCACGCCAAAGCTACTTTTTGACTATTGTCTTAAACCATTCTTGATTATAAGTCTCAAGGATTTGTCCTGCCAATTTTCGTCAGATTCTATTTGGGCCCGAAACGAGGTTTTTCGTGGGTTATAGTCCACAAAAACCGTCTTTTTGGTCTATTTATAAATTTTTCGAAGAAAGCCCATAAATTTACCAAGCATGTTCATAAGGGTATTGGAGGATAATTGAAGTATTTTGCAGTACCCTTCCTCATTCTTGATAGTTTTACGGTGTGTTTCGCGCCCGGTTCGAGTATGTGCATAATGGAAAAAACTGATGGTTTGGGCCACGCCAAAGCTATTGTTTGACAATTTTTCCTGTTCCATTCTTCATTATATGGGTCTAGGATGCTTGCTGCCAATTTTCGTCTAATTCAATTTCGGGCCGAAACAAGGTTTTTCGTGGGTTTTAGTGCACAAAAACTGGCTTTTTGGGTCGATTTTAAATTTTCCCGAGAAAGTCCCAAAATTTACCAAGCATGTTCATTGGGTGAGTTGGAGCATAATTAAAGTATTTGACAATGCCATTCCTCTTTCTTGATAGTGTTACGGTGTGTTTAGCGCTCTATTGGAGCATGTGTATAATGAACAAAACAAATGGTTTGGGCACGCCAAAGATACGCTTTGGAAATTTTCTTGTTCCATTATGCATTATATGTGTATAGGATGCCTACTGCCAATTTTCGTCGGATTCTATTTCGTGGCCGAAACGAGGTTTTTTCGCTAGTTATAGTCCACAAAAACCGGCTTTTTGGGTCGATTTATATTTTTTTCAGAGAAAGTCCCGAAATTTACCAAGCATGTTCATTGGGTGTATTGGAGCATAATTGAAGCATGTGTCAATGACATTCCTCTTTTTTGATAGTTTTACCGTGCGTTTAGCGCTCGATTCAAGCATGTGCATGATGGACGAAACCGATGGTTTGGGATACGCCAAAGCTACTTTTTGACTATTTTCTTATACCATTCTTGATTATATGTGTATAGGATACCTACTGCCAATTTTCATCCGATTCTATTTCGGGGCAGAAACGGGGTTTTTTCGTGGGTTATAGTCCACAAAAACCGGCTTTTTGGGTCGATGTATAATTTTCCGGAGAAAGTCCCAAAATTTACCAAGCATGTTTATAGGGAGTATTGGAGCTTAGTTAAAGCATGCGGTAATGCCATTCCTCCTTCTGGATAGTTTACGGAGTGTTTAGCGCTCGGTTCGAGCATGTGCATAATGAAGAAAATCGATGGTTTGGGCTACGCAAAAGTTACTTTTTTGCAATTTTCTTGTTTCATTCTTCATTATATGTGTCTAGGATGCCTGCTGCCAATTTTCGTTCGATTCTATTTCGGGGCCGCAACAAGGTTTTTTCGTGAGTTATAATCCACAAAAACCGGCTTTTTGGGTCGATTTATAATTTTTCAGAGAAAGTCCCGAAATTTACCAAGCATGTTCATAGGGTTTATTGGAGCATAATTGAAGTATTTTGCTGTGTCATTGTTTTACGGTATGTTTAGCGCTCGGTTTCAGCATGTGCATAATGGAAAAAACCGATGGTTTGGGCCACGCCAAAGCTACTTTTTGGCAATTTTCTTATTCCATTATTTATTATATGTGCCTAGGATGCTTGCTGTCAATTTTCGTCCAATTCTATTTCGGGCCGAACCGAGGTTTTTCGTGGGTTCTAGTCCACAAAAACCGGAATTTCTGGTCGATTTTGGATTTTCCCGAGAAAGTCCGAAATTTACCAACCATGTTCATAGGGTGTATTGGAGCATAATTGAAGTATTTTGCAGTGCCATTCCTCATTCTTGATAATTTAACGTTGTGTTTAGCTCTCGATTTGAGCATGTGCATAATGGAAAAAATCGATGGTTTAGGCCACGCCAAAGCTACTATTTGAAAATTTTCTTGTTCCATTCTTCATTATATGTGTTTAGGATGCTTGCTGCCAATTTTCGCCTGATTCTATTTCGGGCCGAAACGAGGTTTTTCGTGAGTTTTAGTGCACAAAAATCGGCTTTTTGGGTCGTTTTTGGATTCGAGCATGTGCATAATGGACAAAACTAATGGTTTGGGCTATGCAAAGCTACTATTTGACAATTTTCTTGTTCCATTTTTTATTATATGTGTCTAGGATGTCTCATGCCAAATTTCTTCCGATTCTATTTGTCCGCTAGTAGCGGTCTAGGGCCTGATATGCTCTCGCTTTTCGTTTTCTTTTAGGCGGCTACTAGCGGCCATGACCCTACTAGTAGCGGAGATGCTCCTGATTCGAGTCTTCCATCTTCATGTATTGGACTCTTTCTCCATCATAATTGTTATCACTTGTGATGTCGGGACCAAGGACAAAAAGACCATAATACCCTTTGCCTTATTATATTACAATTCAAGCATTAATTCCCGCTTCAAAGTATCAAATGTATGAAATGAGAATTATAAACCAAATAAGTACAAATAAGGTATTACATTGGAATAAGAAGTGACTAAAACACGCTATAAAATAGCGTGCATCATGAGGTTTGAGGGTATTACAAATAGGGTTTTTCCACGCCAAAGTTAGGTAGCGGCTACGAGTTTCCATGTTAAAAAAAAAAATGAATGTTGATGCTAGTGTATTTGCACCGAACATGTAGTTGTAAGCACAACCCCATTCCTTTAAATTATTATATCGTAGAGTTGGGGTTTCTAGGTTTAGCATGTTTTTTTTTTTTTTTTTTTTGTTTTTTTTGTTTTTGAGTTTTAGCATTAGGTGCTCGAACATCAGTACTTGTTCTAAGTTAAGATTCTTAATATCTGATCACACATATCAGGCTTTGACTCTAGTGTATAGTCTCTCAAACGCGGATAATAAGCATTTGAATTGCCTTTTTAGTTTTCATTCGTGGAAAACATAAAAACCAGTCTGAAAAGCATTACCAACACACAACAGTTATACATGTGCTTCTAAATCAACATTTACTGTTTAGATGACCATAAAATTGAGATAGAGTCAACAACGATCAATAGTTTTCCAACAATTTGAAGTGGTGATCACACTAGTGTTAGTGTATTACCTCAAACCTGGTTATCACAATTTGTTTTTAATGCAATATTTATGTATGGTACTCTAATGCTCTCTTCAGTAACTACGAACGAAGTCCTTTTGGTCAAACGAGTACCAAGGAAGTTACACCTATGCATAATGCATGCAATGCTGTACCAAGCTTTTTGCTACAAGGCCAAGAAAGGGCACATCGTTTGCTAGGAAAGCTGGCCTGCAAGGCTGCAACAAGTATTTATTGCAAAGACTATCAATGCAAATTTTCGGAGGGCAGGTGAATAGGTCCACTCAAATTTCATGCAGGTCTAAGTACAGGATGTTTCCACATTGATCATGCAGTAGGAAGATGTAAATGTGAAAATGACGAGATGAAGTTTGATCTGTGGGTGCGCTTCAAATTTGATAACACAAACCTTTTCCTTTTCTTTTCGTTAAGCAAGGATCTAACTGCTTCCACGATTTGATGTCCGATGACAGATTACTAGGGGCCATTGCGAGGCTTGATTTTTGACATGTACAAGATTGCTAACTTGGACCAACCCTTGTTTTTAGGAAAATTTCATAAATGGTGCCCCGAGGTTAGGCCTAATTCACAATTGGTGCCCTCACATTTTTGTATTACCTTTTTCGTCTTCTGAGGTCACTATATAATCCACGTTTGGTGACCTCTAGCTAACACCGTTAGCTTTTCTATCAAAAATTTGTTAATATCATTTTTTTTTGTACTTTAAAATAATTTCTAATTACCAATATTTTCTGATAAAGAGGCTGGTGGGGGATGCTTTTGGTGGGGTTTGGTTGTTGATGGGAAGATTAGTACTTGTCTTTTATTTCGGAAATGATAAACATGTTACATTAGCAGATTTTTGACGGAAAACCTAACGGTGTTAGCTGGAGGTCACGAAAAGTGGATTATATAGTGACCTCAGGGCACCAAAAAGGTAATACAAAAATGTGAGGGCACCTATTGTGAATTAGGCCTAACCTCGGGGCATCATTTATGAAATTTTCCTTGTTTTTAAGTGCTAAAACAGTGAAACTTGAAGACTCTGAATATTAGAACGATCTTGCCTCTTGTTCTTGTAGCCTAGAACAAAGTCCTCTAATCGAAAGTTTAATAGTAGAGGTAGTTCAATTGCAAAACTGGTACTCCCTCCTTTTTTTTATATCTTTCTGTTTGCCTTTTTGAAACTGTTTATAAGTGAAGATTAAAACTAGTCTACCTTCTAATATATAAGATAAAATAAAGTCATGTGGGATCTTGTTTGATTTGTCTTAATGAGTAAATTACGAATATCAATTTTTTGTAATTTTTATTAACATAAAACTAAAGATATTTAGCATAGAAAATACGTGTTGGCAAACGTGAAATAGCAAACAAGAAGATAAAAAAAAAAAAAACGGAGGGAGTAACAAAATTGTGAAGCTAATAAAGGGCGGGGTTGTTTTGTTTGAGGATGTCTATATGAAGGCACTAAGACTATATTTGGTAGCATGTAATAAACTTTGTAATATAATGGAGTCTTTTTAGTTGAAATGAGATTGGAAATAAAGGGAAGGAAGGTGATTATGCAGGGGATGAGTTTGATTACCTCCACTCATGTAATGGTGATTACATAGGTTTTGTTTTTCTTTAACTATTACATGAGGTTGTACTATGACAAGTTGAGAAGCATCTTTTTCTCCAAATAATGCATGACCAAAAGTTTATGTTCCAATGCCCCCATTAAGCTCATAGAACTCATGGTAGAGTACTTAGTAAGAAGAAATCCCAACTATATAAATACACATTAATAAGATAAACAAGGAAACTGTTAAATGACAAGAAGGAAGCAAAAATGGGAAGGAACAAGAACGAAATTAGAAGGGCAAGCCTAGAAAAATCCATTGTAGGCCATCTTCTCATAAACTGAAATTTGTTAAATAAAACCAAAAAAATGAAATTTACAAATAAGAAATGAAAGAATCTAACACTTACTAAAGAAAGGAGTACATGTGAGAACAGTGTAGCCAAATATCAAAAAACAATCACATACTCCGTATGTTATAGAACATCCCTACTCAAGTTTCATGACAAATAATCCGTATGTTACTTATCTTATTTCTTTTTCCGGCTAACCAATAAAATTGCTTTACTGTCCCCTCCTATCTAATTCGTTTTCTTTAAGCTAACTACTAAACGCAGCACAACTTAAAAAAACAAAAAACGCAAGCTTCTCATCCTACCTCTCCCCTAACCACCACCCCCACGCG
>CAAKMY010027118.1:0-12944 GCA_901111285.1 Corrigiola litoralis | reverse complement strand
ATAAACATAACTAGAGGGAGTAGTCTGTAAGCACATTTCTTAAAAAACATAGTGAAGATAAGAAATACAGAACTAGTCACTTCGTCAAACAGTTGGTAAAACTTAATTAAGTTTATGGATCACATTACTTCTGAATGAATGCAGAACAAGAAGCTGATGAAAAATATATAAAAGATGCTGAGACTCTGCGAAATACAGCATACCTTGAAATATTATGATGATGAAGAAAATAGCAGTTATAACCATTGCAGTTAGGCTGCTACTTGATGTAGATCGCTTGGACTCTTTCATCTTTCGCAATGCTTTCAGTCGTTCGATCCTCGCTCTTTTCCTTGCAGCAAGCTCTGAAAGCTCTTTCACCAACTTTAGGTCAGACGCATTCAACAATGGACCTTTAGGAGGTCGTGGTGGTCTGGAGGCTTTCTTCAAGTTCGGCTTTTTCCGTTGCTCACTTGGGTTCCTCTTCTCAAGAAGAGCCACGAGGTCTCTGCATTCTTCTCCCCCGGAGCTTTTGTCAATGAGTAATTCCACTCTCTCACCAGCAAAATCGCTCAATTTCGATAAACTCTCACTAGAGTCAGCATCACTTTCACAGTTTACCAACCCATTATAACTTAATGCCCCACTACAAGCTCTACTAAACGATCTTCTCCCTCTATTACTACCAATGACAGAATCTCCATTCCCCTCGTCCTCTGAGGCAGAAGTCGTGCCACCACATTCAAGATCATCCAAATACTCTCCTTCCCCAGAAGCCATCAGGCAATAAACAATGTAGCTACACCTACAGTCTTCCTCTTATGTATTACATATCTTAAAACCAACTAAAAAGATTATAGCCCCAATCAACTAGCTTATGAAAACCCGAGTTGGTTCGTACGAATCACAGCCACAACAGTCTACAACATCTCATCAAATTTTCTTGAAACTAAAGCAAAGAGTGAAGGTAACACTTGCACAATATGCCCAAGCCTAAATGAATTATCAAGAATTCAAATTCTTTATATTTTTTCCTCAATTTTCCTCTGTTTTCAATTTTCCTTAAAATTTTGATATAATCCACCTCAAAGTTTGGCTCATGAAATTGGGAAAACCCCTGCACCTCTAGTCACCAACAACCTGCACCATTATCCAAAAAAATCATCAAAAACACACAATTTAACATCTAAAGAATGAATCTTTCAACAAATAATCAACATTTGCAAAAACCAAACATACAATTAGAAACATTTATCAACAAAAGACACATAATTCATATAACATTTCCTACCTAATTTCTCAAGAACAACAAAATGCATCATCAAAACAACTAAAACAAATTCCACCAAAATTAAACCATGCCCATAATAGCATACATCATCATAAACAAAAAGTTTCATATTTATATCATAATACCCATGTAAAAAAACAATGAATAAAAATAAAGGGCAAACACAAAAATTACAAACATGTAAAAAAAATCACCAACCTTAAAGAGAGCAGGGAATAAAAACCCTAGATCACAGGCAAAAGGGAAGAATAAAGAACAGAAAACCTAAAGATTTTCTTATTTATCTAAAAATAAAATAATTTCTAATTTATAAGAGTATCCGAAATTTAAGGATCAAATTATTGGACATATGATTAACATCTTCTAAATTTAGCTTCTACCCACTTTTTATCTCTCCTCTCTGAACAAAACCCAGGTGCAATTTTGTGTAATTTGAAGGAAAAACTCTCAGATGACAAATGTATGAAACAACCAAAAAACAATGTAATAAATAAATAAATAAATAAAATGAGGGTGAATAATTAATTTGTATGGATAAAATGTTGCATAAAAGACAAAAGATATTTGAAAATATTGTACTTTATTGACCTACGATAAAATATTATGACAATATTGACAACAACAACCTCAAAATTTAATTAAACTGAAAAGAAATGTTCTTTTTTTTTGTTTTTGTTTTTCTGTGTTTTTGGGTCATTGGGTTGAAGAGGACGTGTCAAGTTCGGCATAAATTCGGTGAGGGCGATGTATCTACGAGAAACATTGAATTTTGTGTTAAACGTGTCTAAGACTAACCATGGGAGGGCACATGAAGTAAATGTCGGGTAGAATTATTAAGACGGCAAAGTTTGGATTTATAACATTATTTGCATATGTTGAATGTGTAAGATTAATAGTAGTAGGATGCATGGATTAACAATGAAAACGGCAAAGGTTTAAGTTATGATATGTTACGAAATGAAAATCGAGCATATGATTAGACGACAAAACTTTTTCTCAAAACACCTTGTAATGTTGTTTACCGTACTCGCAAAGTGATTCGGTTCGATAAATAGAGTAACAAATGTTGTAAAGCTCCCTTCTATTAGTTTTGATGCTATTATAATCTTAGTGTACAAACTCAAAACTTGATCATGGATAGACAATTTCTATTAATTGATTCAAATGCTCATAGATAAAAAGAGTAACTGGCTAATGTGATTTTGTGGCTACGTGTGGACGGTGGTGCCATACCACTTTAGTCTGTGTGCGCCGGCTAAAGACATGCAACAAAGTGTTTGTTTAATGTCGTACCAAAACATGTATTTGTTCAATGTAGTGGGTTGCTAACGATGATTTAACGGTAATTAATCCGGCAACAAGACAACCTCGGAAGAATATATGCGCTTAGACGTGGGGGTTACTGACCATAGTTGCTGAGGAGGACATTTGACTACATTATGATTAAGAAAATCATTTGACTAGTGGCTGCCTAGTTTCACTTCCATATTCTATTCCAAAATTCTAATAATCTTGATTAAAGATATAATACTACTCATTGTAGAAGTCTCATTGTTTGGAATATTTGTTTGGAATCATCCGTCCTATATGTGACACTCTCATTGTATAAGTCATTAAAAATAACGGTTTTTCGCCTCAAAAGTACTACAATGAGAGTAACATTTAGCTTATTTTAATTTTTTTTTTGCGAAGTATTTTTTATTTTCAAAAGTTTCATATAGAAATTTGTAATCATTAACCATAAAGAGACAAAGAAGCACGTGAAGTATTGGATAATATCCTAAAGAGATGCCATAGATTTTTGACAATATCAGCATTTTTACATATACAGAACAAAATTCCATGGCGGATTATGAGTTACATGATCACAATATGTTGTCCTTCAGTACCTGCTTCACATGCTGTGGGTCATGTTCAAAGCACTAGGCTTAGAACATCTCTGGCAACTTCATGAACATAATGAGTGAAGTCAATACAGCTAAAACATAAGTTATGGCACTGCATGTTTTCTGCACTGAAACTCTACAGTCTACGCTGTCAGCATGAGTCAACTAGTCCGAAAGAGAAATTTGTGTGATTGTATACTTGTAGCCGAAATCATGGTGTTGGTCTTTTAGGTTTAGGTAGCCTTACAGGAGTTACAGCCTTAGTCCCTTCATCATCTGTTGTGAAGTAGTCATGGAGTATTTTATTTCATCTCATAACATGGGAATCTATAGTCGCTACCTTCTCTGATTGAACCTCCTATGCACATTATAGAATCGGGCAAAAGAGAGGCGGGAGGGAGAAAAGCCTTGAGATGATACATATATATTTATAGTAAATTCAGTGTTCGATCAGTACATTGCACATATATGCACCTGTAAATTCATGGGATGGCTTGTAAAGAAAGTGCAACAGACAATGGCTCAAGAACAGGCGATTTTATAAAACGGAACCCACAAGGGTTCTTGCAAATCGAGCAGCCCCATGCATCATGTATGCCCTACGGAGTACGGACCTCTGGTAGAATTTGCAAGTACAAGATGAGAATGGCTGAGAAAGTAACGTATAACGGAAAGTCGAAGTTAACTGGCTGTGTTATCAAAACTAAGGGATAGATTTCTGGTTCTCTTTGCTAAATTAATTACCCGTATAGCTCATTTCTACCTCACACCTTTCAAGTAGGAAGCTACTCAAGCATTAAACATAATTTCAAAAAATTTCAGAGTGGTGGTACTATACTACTACGGATGACACTTAGGTCAGTCAGACAAGGACATATGAACTTTTACCATTAAAAATGAGCTTTTAACAATAAAAAGTGAGCTTTCATAAAATTGAATGAAAATAAGGTATTTTACTAGAAACACAGTCAAATTTTACAAACCCTTTTAGAAATTTTGACTCTTGTATTTTAAAAGTTCATATGTCTAACCATAATTTAGAGTCAATCTGTTTTGACCCAAGTGTTCGTAGGGGATTAAATATTTTTGTAAACTTCTCCATGAGCGATTATATTTAATCAAGTAACACTGATCCACCAAAACTGAACAAGGTTGCCCTCGCCCATTGGATGGGTGTGCAAGATACACATATCAGCAACTGCAGGAAAGCTTGATATGCCTTTTTTGATTTTATTACCGGGTGGGAGAATAAGTGAGCCCTGAATTCTTTTAGAAACAAACATCACTTACAAAAAGATAGTAGCAAACATGCATCAAAATATATACACATGCTAATTCTACTAAAACACCTCAAAGCTGCAACACCAAAGCGAGCAGAATTTTTGACACTAGTTTATGCACATCCACCAGGAACCAGTATAGACGTGCCCATCTTAAGTCGACATCCCAGAAGAAGGCAGAAACTTTCTCGATCACCAACTCCACTTAATAGGGGATAGAACATGAAGAGTCAGAAGCAAATTCCTAAGATAGTCCCCACAAATGCTTTTGTATGACGATCCTACTTTTCCGAAGAATGTCCACTTCTACTAGACCTTTTATCTACTAGGACGGAAGACGCAAAGTTTAGCCACTGGAGGTAATAAATTAGAAAGCAATAGAGACGCACACAGATGGTGGTAGCTAGGTGGACAGGGAGCAAGAAACAGAAGAAACGGGGTGGTAGATTGGAGAAGATCAATTACACTACAGGAAGGCATAGTTAACTATTAGTCTATTACCCCCTAATAAAGGGTTATCTATATACCTCCACACCATTGTCTCTTCTACCACCACTACACCATCACTCATTCACCACCCCTTCATTGTAACATCTATTACCCCTTGCTTAACAAACTTCCATTCCAAGGGACAGATCGAGGACTTCGGTACTAAAGCTTCAAACGAACAGAATTTTAAGTGATTGACTAATTTCAAGAAGTCTTAGCTTTCAGGATGTTAGAGGGAAAGCCAAACAACTGGAGAAGAGAAGAGTACATAAGGAAGACGCCACTTCCATGAGACAGATAATCAAGTCAATGGCATCTGTAAGTATTGATTCACTTCTGTACTCCTTCACCCTTTTTGCATTTCACACACTGCTAGTAATTAAAATTCGCATACCACACACTAAGAACAATGTAAATAAGGCAGATCCAAAGTTGTAAAGATCCTTGAGTTTAACCAAACTACAAGGTACACTGAAAAGGAGGCTGCGCATGTAACACCAAAATAACCCAGAAAAATAGCCTCAACAAGAACACCTCATGAGTCACAACTAAGCCGGTTGGCAGGTGAAGGGTCATCAAAAATCATGTTCCCTAGAACTTATCCTACTCCCTCGAAGTGCAAGTGGCAACCTCCCAATCCACGCAGACTATAAGTTGCTGTTTTAAAGCGCCATCGCCAAAATGCATCCACCATTTCCAAAACAGGCTTGAATGGCTAAAAATGTAAGAGTGACTTCCATCTAAAGAGGCAAAGAGGCTACATGAGTATTTTGGTTTTACACCCTCCAGAACATCCTTCCATTCCCTAACAGAACTTTTATGGCACCACTTGAGCTGTATGATTAACAGGGAATGGAGTACTGAAAAACAAAAGAACTGCATGGAATCAGGGTTGATTCTAGTGCACTAGTAGGTAGCATTGACAAAAACATCACGACGACGACGTATCCCAATAAATAATTTTCTGTAGGATGGACACTAATAACGTTAGCTCTTCCCCAACACAAGCTTTACTGACGAACTGACATGGATATAAGAAGAAAGGAAGTCCAGGACATATAAGAGCAGGGAGCTAAAGAGACTACTCCCAAGCAAAAAAGTAATTTATGGTAAAAAGTTCATCAATAACTACAATATTGATCTATAGAACTCATGCTCCAGATAAATGATACAAACGTAGTACTCCCTAAAGAACCTAACCTATCATACACGAAAAGAAAACATTTTGTGATCGATTTGGCCAAGTTGATGACCCTAGCTCACCAGTTGAAAGAGAAAGACAAAGGGACTACGACCTGAGAAATGAACATAATAACAACCTCACACTATGGCTTGAAAGACTACTGTACATCGGATTGTTATTTCAAGGAAAGTGCTAAGGATTTCAGATTTGCTACTCAAGACCAAAGCACATAATTAAGAATTTTGAGTAGCAGCCAAAGATTGCAGCATGGAATCTGCTTCTAAGATTCATAACATATACAAGGACACAGGAAGTTAGTTTCAGATACAAAGACATTTCAGAATTAAGAAGCAGAACGAGTGGATATTGGCAAATATCCAGCTGTTGTAAGGTTTGAGCGCCTTAAGGGCGGAGAAGATTTTTAGAAAACACATAGCCAGATAATGCGACAAGACATGAATCAGCCCTACAGAAGAGTGGATAGGAAAATTCGTTCCGTACACTTTACACTAATCATATTTTTAAGAGCTATAAAATATATCTTTAAGCTGACGTCTTAACATTGATCAAAGTGGATGAAGATCAAGTAAGGAGGATAAGTAAGGAGCTGCATCATTTTTTACGAGCAATATGACATAAACAGAACTACGAAACAGTGTAGTAGGAGGAAAGAAGGAAAGAGAGTGAATTTTATAACACACATTAGAGATTTGATCGTTATGCTCAGTAAGAAGAAATTTGCAGAGACATCATGTCAGTTAACGAAAAACCAAAATTATGATGGATATCGCATAGTCAAATGGCAGAAAACCAGAAAGGAAAGAAGGAGCATAGTAAAATCCTACGGCAGCCAACAGAAGATGAAAAGATCAAGTGACAACGAGGCCTACGCTCCAGTTGGATAGGTCCATATAAAAATCTTTTGACACGATCTTGATTTTGCGTCTCAAAGGAAGGTGCAGGATCTGGTGGAATACCCTAAAGTATGGCTCTGTTCAAGCAAATCCTAGAGGAAGTATAAACTAAATACCAACGAAGATCGAGCCTCAAGAGTCCTATTTCACCTTTTCTACGAAGAACAACCTCTGAAGCTAAGTTGCCATGATGAATGCTTGAATCAAGTTTTCAGCTGAACGCTTCTGCTCAGATGTACCAGATATATGTGCCAGCCGATCTCCACGTGAAGACTTTGGCTCAGAAATCTCTATAACAGCTCCTGATATCTGAAAGACCAGAGTTGCGGAAAGGGTTATGCTCACACCATTTATGTTGACTCAACATAGAGATTAGCAGACTGAGGAGAAGCCAACCGAGAAGCACAAAACCACAGTTCATTGTACTTGATCGAAATACAAAAGCAACGACCACTGCATGTCTACATACCTGACGGATATTGGCAATATTAGCCCCGCTTTTCCCTATAACTTTACCTACTGCATTTGCGGGAATAAAAATCTCCAGAGTTGAAGACGGTAGCAATCTGCTTAAGGGCCAAGCAAACAAACAACAAGAAAAAGAGCAGAATAATTAAGATAACATATCAAAAAGAAGAAAAAAAATCTAAAAAGGAGCACTGAGTTGATTCAATGCGTACCCTTCATAAAGTTTTGATGAATATGAAGATCCATAGCCATCATCTCCCATCTGAAAAAGATGCACACAGTTTTGTGTTACAAGACACAAAGTGGCCAAATCTTTTTGATGTGGCATACTTTAAAACACATCAGCAAATTCTAGCAACAATGCCAACAACAAAAGAAGAGAGAGCTTACAAAAAATGGCCAACACGTAAACAGTTTTTGTTGAAAAAACAGAGAGCTTACAAAAATAAGCCAACATATTAACAGTTTATGTTATGTCTTTATGTGCGAAGTATGCTGGACAACTGCAACTCGTAAGGAAGAGGAAGGGGGGAGGTGGTGATGAAAGGAGGGGAGACAGCTTATACTAATAAATTGCAACAAAGAAATGTGCACCATGTCCAGTAGAATAAAGAGGACAATAAGAGAAAAGGTAAAGGTGGGGGAAGGAAGAAAAGGAAAAGGAAACTTAGGATAAGTGCAGCATTGTGTTGGACTCTCTCTGTGATTTCCGTTAAGAATGTCAAAGAAGACGACAGGTTGTAGGCACTATGCATCATAGACACAATACAACTGAATAACAGAAACATTCGAATATGTCCGACTAGAAGTACATTATTAGGGATGTGTCAATTAGCAGATGATACACATCAAATTCATATTGCTGGTTGTATACACAAATAAAATCAACCACAAAAAAGGCAAAGTAATGCGACAAAGAAGGCAAAATGACTTGTACGATAAAGAGTAAACTTAACATACCGACATATGTCCATATTTGTAAAAGCTACTTGATGAAAGCATGCCAACCCCGGTACCAGATTCCGTTCTATGTTCATATCCCAAATGATTGATTGGAGGGACAGTTGGTAGAGCAGGAGGCACTGAAAGACCACTGCTACCAGGATATAAAGGATCCATAGCTACAGAGGTATTATTAGGACCATCTTTATCTTTGAGTGCATCATCACGAAGCCTCAGAACAATTTGCACGAGTGCATCTCTGACACTTTTAACTTCGCCAGACACCTGATGGCACAACAATATGTACACAAATAATAAATTTATGTAAAGAGTAGAGTGTCCCAAACTCACAAGGATTTAAGGGTTAGTACCTCAACATATTCTTCATCAGCATTGGCAAACCTTGGCTTCTCTCCTTTCGAAATCCGAATATCAGCCCTAGACCGTTTCCTGATCTCATTGATAATTGAGCCACTTTTCCCTATAATGCACCCGATATTCCTAGACGGAACGAGGAGATGCATTGTAACATTCTCAGCATCTTCATTAATCTTTTCTTGAAGCAACAGAACAGCATCAACTGCCTTGGATCGCACGTCGTCGAATGACTAAAAGAAACCCAGAAGTCCAAAAAATAAATATTAGCAGAAGTTCCATACAGTATATGTCTAACAATGAAAGCCAAGCAACAAATTCAATGGACAGTCCACTAAACAGAGAGATATGAAAAAGTAGAAAGAAGAAAATCCGAACACAAATATCGATACTCCTTCCAACACACAAAAGATTTGTTCTCTCTCATGCACCAAAAATGAAGTAATTAGCAAGGACAAAGATCCCGGGACTAAAACCTCGTTTCTCTCTGCCCCATATCCATATTAACAATAATAAAGAGTCCTCTCCCAACGGAGCAAAAAGAGAGCATTAACAAACACTGAATCTCAATAATTTACTTGGTAAGTAAACACCAACAATATGGGGGTGCGGGGGAGGGGGGAGGACATAAAGTTCACAACAATTTATGCTCACTGTTTTAAGGTCTGGGAAGGAAGTTTTAAAGTGATATTAAAGGTAGAGGGCATGATATTGTTGGTGAACAATAGTTGCAACACAAACTGTCGACAACTTCAGTTACGATATCTCTTACAAAATGTAAGTGATTACTCACAGAAGAAATGGATTGATAAGCACGGAGCACAACATACATATGACTGCTGAACTATCACAAATAAGATACAAATTATAACTAAACATAACAGTTCAAAACAAAATCAATAGAATGTCAAGAAGAGATTATATACCTCAGACGAAGTTACAGTAATCACACACTCATTGCTCTTATCCTTAGTAACCTTAGTATCATCAACGTCAACATGTGCACCACTAGCCTGTCTTACACTTTTGATAGTGCTCCCTCCCCTTCCAATAACACGCCCAATCTTATCAGAAGGACACAAAACCCGTACAGTTAACTCCTCAGACCGAGAAGCCCCACCATAGTTAGGGACAACAACAGGCCACATGCTCCCTGTATCTGAATATCCAGGAAGAGGAAGTTCTGAAGCATGAGGATCAATCAAAGACTGTGTAGATCTAGGGCCTATGGGATTACCACCATTATAAAATCCACTGTTAGGATACATAGGTACATCAGCAGGTATAATGATGCTTGGTGGCATCTCTGGTACACTAGTGTCCAGAGGAATATCCTCTTTAGGAGCAAACTTATAGATGATAGCAGAGACAGCAAAAAGTGCTTTCTTCACAGCCTCAGGGTCGCCAGAAATCTGATCAAGATAAATAAAATAATCAAGATCAGATGCCTATCAAATCCAAAAAAGATGACTTCTACTCTTATTTTCATAAACTTTTAAACAATATACTAGAAATAAAACTTTCTACATGACATGTTGTATTACCAATTGATCTGCAAGAAGTTGCTAAAGTAGCCAACGGAAGCCTTATCCTTAGGAAGAAGAGTTGTTTCTTAAGTACCCTAAGAGGAATTATTTTACTATCTAAAAGCTGTAGAAAATTGACTTTTACCTTTATCTTTCTATCAGGAGTTTTTCTACCAGGAAATTCAAGTTTACCTAAATGCTACTTGAAAGTGAAGATTTCATGCATCTTCAAACAATGCTGGAAACTGGTAACATATGATAGAAATGCAAGAACAACTCATAACAAAATTGAAAATTAATATATTTCAGAGCCTCCCAGGCCAAATAGGCAAATACTAACCTGAACGAAGTTGTCGAAATCCATAGCACATGAATGGATTGGGTCCGCAGCATCCTTAGGAATGACCTTGATACTAGCCCTGGCTTTGCTTCTCATTTTCTTTATATTGGCCCCAGATTTGCCTATTACATTGGCGGACTGACTAGCGGGGACAAGAATGGTGCATTCCTCTTTATCTCTCTGTTTCCTCTCAGAGTCACCCAAGGTTGCCACTGCATTAGCAATGGCAGCATGCATCTTCAGAAGAGCTTCTTGAGCAGAGCAAAGTGGTCCTCTGTCAGTATACTCCTCATCAACTTCAAGTTCAACCTTCTCGTCTACATAGCAGTAAATTGTGATGACCCTGTCCTTTGCACCAGGAAATGGGTCCACCACCTTAACTTTAGCTCTACTCTCCTGTCTTATGGAATTTATCACTTTACCAGCTTTACCAATAACACTACCAATTACGGCAGCAGGACACAGTATCCTGTACGCCACCAATTCGTCGCCACCCTTATCATCCCTATCGAGACGTCTCCTCTGGTTCCTGTTATCCCCATTGTTGCCTTTTTGAGGCCGCGAACGCTTGCCTGTCTCCCCCATTACAAACTAGTCCTACTACAACAGCAAAAAGTTTAAAAACTTCAATTAAACCATTGCTTAACAGCCCATGAGAAGTAGAAAACAGAACAAAACCTACTTATATAGTTCCAATTGGCCATGCCACATGTTAAAAGCTCTTCATTCATCATAATACATATCACAAACCCCTCCTACTCGAGCCACTGTCTACATCGTAGCAATTGAAAAGCCAAATTCTTAAAAAAATGAGACAAGAAAAACACCTAAAGAAAAAGACTCCAAAATAATGACAGGCACCACCACACTAAAATCACATAAAAGAAAGGCTCAAAATCAACTATGCCTCTCGGCACAAAGTCTGGACCTTTAAAAACAAATTGATCTTCTCTCTCAAAACTAACTATAAAGTGAAAACCTTTAATTCCAATAAAACCAACCATTACTTTTTTTGGTTAGAAAGGAGCTCACAACGGCACATATAAGAACCGAACTCCCACCTCTTAATTAGGAGAAGATACTTCTAACCACTGAAGCATCTTCTTGATTCCAATAAAACCAACATTATATAAAAACAAAAAAATTACAAAGTCTCAACCTTTACTCAATACTCACTTGTCTTTCAAGCAGAACTTCGATCCTATCTTCATTTCCAATAAAACCAACATCATAATAAACCACTTAATTCACAAAGACTAAACCTTTATAAAAACATTTCACTTCTCCCTCAAAACCCACTTGTGTATGAACCACAAATTCAATCCTAACTTCAATTCCATCAAAACCCACATTCTAATTTCCTGAACTAAGCAAATAAATCCAACCAAAACCATCCATTATCACTGGAACCACAATTAAACACAAAACCAAGAAATGAAATAAATCAACAATATTAAACATATCATACTCTACTTAACAGATATCCCATATTAGAATTCTTGAATAAAGTTCCAATCTTTCATTTCTATTTTCACAAATAAAGTTCCAATCCTAAATACAGACAAACCCAAATAAAAAAAAGTCCAAAAACCTTGAAAATGAATATGAAAAGACATAAATAATAAATAAATAAAAAAGAATAATAACAAAATACAAAAATAAATATGAAAAAACCTGAAAGAAGGTGACTTTTGAAAGAGGGTTCAATGATTTGCAGAGAGATTGGAGGTGAATTTAGTTAAGGATGTTTTTTTTTTTTTTATTAGGTTGTATTTTCTGTGATATATATATATATATATATGCATTGTTTTGATAAGCTGGACTTCAGTAGTTCAGAAACTAAACTATGTAGTTCAGTTCAGTTCTGTACTTCTGTAGGCTGGACTTTGGTTTTCTTGTGTGCTTTTTTGTAAAGCAACATGCATGGCCCATTATGTGTGATACTGTGTTAGTATGGTCTTGTTTTTTTGAGTAAATATTTATGACGTGGACAATCCGCAGTCGTTATTTTCGGCATATTTGCATGGGTGATACTTTGCTCCTAGGAGCATGGTATACATTTTGTTCTAGAATTTGTGGGACGTATGTGGCACTTTGTAAATTATACGGTCAAATTAGTCATAATGGGACCAATGTGACATATTCGAACATGGGAAGGTAGAGTAAGAAGGTCATATAGGGTTGATTTGAGGGATGAATATTGAATAATCTTTCCTTTTTATTTCCCTGAACTTCCGTCTGTCCCCGGAATCTTTCTAGTCGGGAGAAACA
>CAAKMY010027019.1:0-11689 GCA_901111285.1 Corrigiola litoralis | reverse complement strand
GGCTAGGTGGTTGGAAATCCAAACTACTGTCATTAGCAGGACGGGTGACTCTGGCTAAAGCGACACTCACGTCCATTCCACTTTATTCCATGCAAACCTCATACCTTTCACGAGCTGTTTGTGACGAAATTTACAAGAAAGTGCGAAGCTTTGTGTGGGGCAGCACATATGAGAAACGCAAGCTTCATCTTGTTAGTTGGGAGACAATCTCAAGACCAAAAGAGGCTGGGGGTCTAGGGATACGATCTATGAGACAGGCTAATACGGCATTCCTCTCGAAATTGGGATGGCGGATGCTAAATGAGCTAAATAGCCTCTGGGCTAGGGTCCTACGTTTCAAGTATTGTTCAGGCAAGTGTGACATTGGTATGCTCAAAGCTCGCAATGGTAGTTCGAATGTCTGGAAGGGGATTGCGCATGGAGCAGGGATTTTACATAAAGGACTTCGAACAACAGTGGGGAACGGGAGGAACACCTTCTTCTGGACCCAAGGTTGGGTTGATAACACGCCATTGCAAGAAAAAGCACTCTAGGAGCTTAGCGTGGAAGACCTTACGGCAACAGTGGCTGACATGTGGGGTGGCCATACTTGGAAATGGGACTTGTTTGAGACCCTTCTCCCAACAGAAGTCCTACAGAAGATTGCATCAACCTCGGTGGTGCCCCTTGAGGATGCACATGATAGACTCTCCTGGCAACCTTCCTCTTCAGGGGAGGTCACTGTAAAAACAGCCCTGGACATTGTGCGAGAACCCCTTGATGATACGTCTGATGCTCGATGGAAAAGAATTTGGAGTTTGAAAACCACTCAACGAATTAGGACCTTCATGTGGATTCTTTTTCAAGGTAAGCTTCTCACAAACGTGAGTAGGGTTAAGCGACATCTTACAAATGATCCCATGTGTCAGGCCTGCCCCAATGTTGAAGAGGACGAGTTGCATCTCCTTCGAGACTGTCCTCTAGCACGAGATACATGGCTTGAGCTTGTCCCCATGAGCAAGCAGCACCGTTTCTTTACACAAGAAACATCCTCATGGGCTCTTGAAAACATTAGCACTGGCTCCTTATGGGACTCGGTGTTTGCCACCACTTTGTGGTGGTTGTGGAAGTGGCGTAATTGTAGGGTGTTTGGCCGTGGCTCAGAGGTTCCTTACTTTCATCATAGTTTTGTTAAACAACAGGCGTTGCAGTATCTCCTTATTGAAGAAGAGAAACTTAGGGCGTTGAATGGCGGGAAGAGAAGGAGGCAAGAAGTGGAAATTAGTTGGGCTTTTCCTCCGGTGGGGTGGTGGAAACTCAACACAGATGGGGCAGCGAAAGGGCATCCTGGGCCAGCTGGGGCAGGTGGGGTGTTGCGCACTCACATCGGAGCTTTTGTTCGGGCCTTTGCTATGACTTGTGGGATGTGCCACGCTGGGAGAGCAGAGCTTTTAGCTGCGCTAAATGGCTTGCAGATGGCGCGTGCAATGGGGATTAACAAGTTAGTGTTGGAGATGGATGCTAAGATGGTGGTTGACTCGCTCAACACCAATGTTCCACCTTGGGATCCAGATTTCTACTTGATTTTGCAATGCCAAACACTCATCAAGATGGATGGATGGCAAGTGCTGGTGAAACACGCATACAGAGAAGCTAACGAGGTGGCGGACCACTTAGCAACAATGGGGATTACAGTGTCCGGAAGCTACAAGGAGTTCTATGCTCCTCCATCCTCCATTCATGACTTACTTCTGCAAGACCTCTTGGGGTCTTTTAAGAAGCGGATGATTTAGTTTCGTGTTTTCGTTTTCATAGTTGTTTGTTTCGTGCTTTTCCTTTCCTTTGTACCAAAAAAAAAAAAAAAATCTTAGGAAAGCACTAGGCATTATATCGTGGTGCAGTGGAAACAAAAACTTAGGTAGTCATATATATTGTCTTTCTTCTAAAAAAAAGGGTAGTCATATTGTCTTTATTATTTTTTTTATGTGTATGCGTGTAACATGAGGACATCAATTAGGAGGGGATGACCATGGAGGTTGTGAACTCTAATTAACTACGTCTGGCTCCTGGAAGGATTTGCTACTTGCTAGCTTCTATAAGAATTATGGTGTGATTGCTTCAAAAAATAATTATGGTGTGACTCTTATGCGTTCACCTTATGGTCCTTTATTAGAGATAGGCAGGTAATCATGAAATTGGGTATTGAGGTCTGTACTTTGTTCATCTTTAATGCTACTAAGTATGTGTTTGGCCTAACTTTTGGGAGTGTTTTTCAACCCAAAAGTTACAAGCTTGGCCAAACATAGTGTTTTTTAAAAACCCAAAATAGCTTTTGAAAAACCCCAAAAGCAGTTTTTGACCCCCAAAAGCAGAAGCACCAAAATGCTGCTTCTGTTTTTGTTTCTTACAAAAGATTTTATTTAAAGAAGGAAAATGTTTTGTTATCTCATACATACAAAAGTCAAAGTCTCTAAAAAAGGAAAAAACTATCGTTTATAAATTAGTAGACCAAACACTTCTACACGTTATAAAACACTTTTCTATAAACTAGGCCAAACTCAAAAAGTTTTTTCTAGAAACAGTTTTTAGAAAAACTATTTTTGAAAAGTACAAACAGTTTTACAAAAACTAGGCCAAACATAAGTCAAAAAAGTTCATATTAGAATACTTATGTCAGAATTTCAATTAATTCTAACTAAAACCTACAACCACCCTTGAGAAATTATTCAGTCATCTAGGGCTACCACATGTCCTATATTCCAATTAATAAAAACAACCATTTAGGAAAAACATACAAGCTAACTTCTCTTTTTACTAAGATTCAATTTTTTTTCCTAGTTTTGTACACTTGTCATATTATTAGTGGCCTCGACCATGATGATGTGGTGATCCTAGACCATCTAGTAATTTCTCCTTTTTCAATCTTCTTCCATAATGCTTAGACCAAAGTCATGGGTAAGACTACAACACCCACAACACTCAATTTTTTTATTGATTTCTCTCTCATCTCAACTCCAACACCCAACTTCAACACTCATCTTTGTTTTTGACACTCCATTGCCAACATCAATGTCATCATAGATTATTATTACTATAATTTTAAATAAATTACTAATATGCTCTATCTAATGAGGTCTCTAATTATAGAACATATAAAAATATCACAATTGGTATTTTTATTTTTGATTTTTGTATTTTTTCAAATATAAATATGGTCGATGTATATGAATATTAATGAAATTATTAATATAACCAAACTATATCAAATGAGTTCTCTATTTATAGATCATGAAAAAATATGACCAATGATATTTTTATTTTATTTTATTTGTTTTCTGAATTATAATTATGACTGTTGTAATATCACAAAAGAATATATTTTTGTACAACCAACCAAAATGTGCCAAGTGTCCCAATCTGATTACTCTTCTTTTGCTTTTCTTTTTAAGATGACAAGGTTTGATTTTCACCCATTAAAATTTTGCCATGTCGTAGTGTTGAATGTTACAACACCAGTGTCCCTTTGCAACATTTATGAGATGAGTGTTGTGGTGAGTGTTTGATTTTAGCTTTGCTTTGTTGTTGTTGGCACGTGAGAGTTGGCAACATTTTGGACAAAATGTTGCCAATGACTCCAGTCTTAACGTCACACCTTCATCAGCACCACATTAATGCTTCCATCTCTCGTCAATCCCCCTCCCCTTCTTGCACACTCAAGGTAAGAGCTTCATTTTAATCAACATTATCTCTCAATAGTGGTACACAATTGCGGTAGGGGCATAGTGAATTGATAGCGGAGGGTAGCAATAATTACACTAAAAAAAAAAAATTAAATGAAGTTACAATCGCGTCTACATGATAATTTACTCTCATTTTTAAAAATTTGGGTAAAGTAGTATATTCTCTTTGTCTCCCATGTGATTTTTAGAAAGAATAAAGATTATAAACCATTCCCACGTGAGGCTTTTTTTTTTTTTAACTCTGATCTCTTTGTCTCTCCTCTACTATCTTTGCTCCTTTCACATACTCATATTCAGAAACATTAAACTTACAAAACTCACGATCACCAACCACCCGTAGATAGTGGTTTGGCCCTGTCACCCACCAAATTAAGGTATGACCTTTGTCTTTTGATATTGTATGTTTTTTTGTTTTGTAATTTAACTGTTAATAATTAAAAATATGTGAATTTTAATTGTTTGTGAAATCAATCATATTTGAGTCTAGTTATTTGATTATATTGATCGGGATTTATGGATTTGTATTTAATGTTTTCATTGTTAATTGTGGTTAAGATTGTAACTTGACTTAATGATGAATTGCAGCTTATATTTGTAGTTTTGAGGTTTTGGTTTTATTTTACATTTTTCATATCATGGACATTGGTAAAATGTGTTAATTATGTATTTTTGGATGATTGAATGGGATGTTAACATGAAGTGGACTTTATGAATGTAGATTGTAGTTGACAAACGACAATAGTATGTTAGTATATGAATTTGGTAGTTGTATGGTTTATCGGATTGTTGTTGATGCGTTAATTATTAGATAATAGGTATAGTTATATTTTTTTAGTGGGTTGTAATTTGGGAGGTTATAATTTATGCATGTTGAATTTTAGCGACCTTTTCCTTTTTCTTTATGTTGTAATTCCACCTTGAATGGCCGAACTTTCCATTTATGTGTTGGGGCCACCCCCTCCTTATCATTTAGCTCAAGTACAAAGAGTAAAATATGTTGGCACCTATTGTGTTTTGCGATAATGAGCCTCCGACTTTCAAAACCTTCAGTTAGCAACATGGTCATGCAAGTTTGCAGCACAAGTCTCACTCCATTTTCACGAATTCATCACATTGGTGGATGACAAATGTTTATATAAAATATAATATTGTAGTACATGGGCTCCTTTTGGCTACTTTTAAGGAACGATAAATTAAGGAAGGTAAGGGTTAGTGTTGTGGTCACAAAGCTAGGGA
This sequence comes from Corrigiola litoralis, assembly GCA_901111285.1. NCBI lineage: Eukaryota > Viridiplantae > Streptophyta > Magnoliopsida > Caryophyllales > Caryophyllaceae > Corrigiola > Corrigiola litoralis. The sequence goes on along the minus strand of CAAKMY010027019.1, from coordinate 6,734 downwards.
ATATCCCTTTGTTGTACAAACTAATCTGACGTTGCCTAGTGACTTTCCACATACCTTGGTAACAACAACCCTCCTCTCTTCAAGCCCATTCTTACATGGCAAGAGTACCCTACTCTCAATACACATTTCCCTAACCACATAGTGACTTACCAAGGGACGGAGGGTATCCTCAACATGCTCTGATAGTAGTTCACATTAGCTCTTGCACAGGTGCTTCTCATGTACTCGTTAGGACCCATCGCCTCGTGGTTGAATTACTCATGTAGCCTCGGGGGACCGAGGCACCCGAATCAATTGGCGAATTAGGTAGGGGAGATCAATTATACCAGTTTGTACGCACACCTAGGGCAAACTCTAGAACAAAATGACAGCACAGTTTATGAGGACTCTTCCTCTAACATGGAGAGGCAGTAGGACTAAGAGGCTGGAGGAGAATAGCTCGAAATTAGTGGAAGAACCGAGCCCCCTCAGCCTAGTTCACTCACAACGAGAATCTTAGATGGTTGACTAGATCGTATGGTCTAGGCTACGCAGGTAAGAAAAGAAAGGATATGAAAGAGAGTGTTGTTAAGGGTAAGGAAGGCTAGCCCTCACCTGCCAAGACAACTTGAGTTTTTCTTCCAAACGTTGGTGCACTGGCTGGAGCAAGTAACCGAAGTGACCCCAAAGAAGGAAATCAAAAGGTAGAGCACCAAGGGGGCCAGACCAATAGGGTCCTATCCAAGGTGATATGCGGCGTATCGTTTTTTCTAAGTAGCGATATCTAAGGTGTTTATGTCGTTAAATGGCATGGTTTATATTGTAAGTTGTACCCATTCATTATTTCATAATTTGTATGTAATTCAATGGATATAAGTCTTTTGTTGTCATTAGCGATATATAAGAGCTTTGTCTTGAAAGGCATATGCGAGATGGTGCTTAGATTGGTTGATCGTTGAAGTTCAGAGGCAAAAAGCAAGGAAAGTAGTGATTCAATTAACTTCAATCAGTCAGATATCTTAGACCAGAGATATTTTTTATTAATTCCAACTGAATAGTAAACTTCATGATGTTAGCTTTTCAACAATATATTTCAAGTTACGGAGATGTGATCGGTGAAGTTTATCGTACATCGCCAGTTCTCGAGTTGAACACACTTCTACGCGCTAAGGCGGTTTTGGAAATTTTGTTTCCTAATTTTGTTGTCTTTTAGATTTAGTTTCTTCATTCATTTAGAACTTCTATTTAAATTTCATGCTTCTTTTCTAATAATTATTGAGAGGACTTACTTAGACTTTTTCAAATTCACTTTGTCTCTTTAAAATTATAGGATATAATTTAAATTTATTGATAGAGGGTTAAAAGCTTTACTCTTGGGTTAAAACTGAAGCTATTGAATTATTATTGTGAGATTATTATTCTTCTTTGTAATTTTAAGTATTATTTAATCTCTTGTTTTTACTTCATGATTATTGATTTTATTTTCTTAAGTTGCAATATATATGTAAGTTGAATATGTGATTGACATATTGCTAGTCTTAACATTAAATATATATGTAAATTGTTTACATCACTTTATACAACCAAGCAACTAAGATCAACTTATACATGCTTTTCATGGTTGGTTTATCGTACGTAAGATATATTACTTTATTACTTAATGTTACTTGTAAATTAAATTTCTAAAGCTTGTACTATGTCTTGTGTTTTTGTTACTCAACGTTAAGTGTCACACTTTATAATCACACTTTATAATCGATGATGTCTCTTTCATCTTTCATTTGTTTCGAGAAATGAAGGAGAGATACATAACAATAATTGGACGGTTGTCCGTTGTCTTGTCATCCCAGTATTTCGATGGTGGAAATTGTTACTACCTTGCACAAAATAGCTAATTCTTTTGCATATGGATACAATCTCTATTTTCTTACTACATTAATGTGTAACAAGAAATAGGTTTCAACTTTTTTTGTTTCTGGGTGTCTGAGGAGTGTCTGAGGAGTATCAATGGCAATAGGGATAGTATCTTTCGGGCCTCTAAAATTTGGTTGCTCTATTTACAAGAGTCTTGAGTCGAACCCCTAAAGTTTAATTTTGTAAGCACGCAACTATAGCTCAATAGCAAAATACCAGGCTACCAACACATGGATTTAGAATATACGACATCTAGTGCTACAATCTGCATAGCAGAGTTATATCATTAATACATTGAAAATGAAGTCTAATTGTACAATTAAAACATAGTTTGTGAAACGAAGATTAACAAACCTGTATCCATAAAGTGCTTGCCCTTCGTGTACCATACAATCAACCCCTTCTTGACCAAACCACACCGATGAACCTGAAGAGGAACCCACTTCAATGTTAGCACCATTAACTCGACCGTAAAAGGCCTCCTTGTGAACCCTTAGGGCTTCAATTTCGGCCAAAACAAGATCGAGTTCAGCCTCAGTTTGAGCAACCTTTAGTTCTAAATCGGTCACGATACGGGTACAACCTCCGACGGGGTCATTGGCACGGACATTGGCAGTGTATATAAGAGCAGTCATAGCATCATCACGTTGATGTGGAGCAACAGATTTTAGGGTTTTAACAATGTTGTTGACACCAAAAAGCTTATGTGCATTAAGAAACTGTCGTTGATTGTGTGCAGGGAAGTATGGTGCTAAGAGACAGTTTGGGGCGCATTTCCTTCTTTGGTATCTGCATGCTGCACAAGCATGTGGTGTATGACTAGTACTAGCAGTTGATGTTATTGTGTAACTAGTGTTAGTAGTGCTTGTAGTTTTATGACTAGTACTAGAACTATTGTTACTCATGAAAGAATGATTCCTTTATGCTGAGGAATCGCTGGAAATGATGAAATGGTGGGGGGTTTTAAGAGGAACATACGGTGGATCAGAAGAAAGACAGAGGGCGGTGGATATATACTGTGATGGTGATATCTTCGAAAAGCGGATGTAACTAAATGATAAGAGGAGGAGGACGTGATTGACACAAATGCGGAGTGTTGTATCGTGTTATAGGAGGATAATTTTCTTGTTATTTTGTTCATTTCTTAGGTAAATATGGTATCTTCCTTTTATGTGTCATGTCTTTGAAAAGCAAGGTGGTAAGATCTAATTAGGAATCCGAGGGTCTAATAAAAATTTACATGTTTGTAAACGAAAAGAGTTGTTTACAATTCTGTAAGATTAAGTCAGTTGTGTAACAATGTAGGAGTGTTATGTGGTACAGATTCTAGTTTTGATAAGAGCTCCATCATTATATGTTTATCTTATAATAATGTTATATATGTATCATGTAAAGTAAAACCCTATGTAGGCTATGAATCCTACGGTTTGTTGGAAAATTGATGGATCAAAGGACTCAAAATGTATGGTTTTTTTTTTTTTTTTGACAAAGATGTATTTTTTGTACAAGGAAATCATAAAGAGTACTTATCGATAACTAGCCAATTATCAAATACTCATTTAATCATTTGCTTATCCGTTAACATGTCGATCAAATTAAGGCTTACTCAAGCTTGGCTTGGCCTAGAGATTGGTTAGTTGCTTGGTAACTTTGAGTTCCCAAGTTCAAACCCTACCAGGGGCTTTTCGGAGAAGGTCTTCCCCATTATCCCCCATCCTCCCAAGAATCTGGCCCATGTACACCGGGTCAGCCCGAGACGAGTCTGACTAGGTGAAGGTCCACTTTACCTCCCTTAAAAAAAAAAAAAAAGAAAATGGCAAACTAAGGATTACTAAATAAAAGAAGGGCTTGTTCAACCTTAGTAAGACTTAGTATGTTAGGCATGCGTTGGGATCCTCTAGAGTTGAAACAACTTTAGAGTGTAGAGTTACCCTATAATAATACTAATTTAATTCACATTTTCTCCCTTTGAGTGTTTTGGTCACGCATCTCACTTCTCATGCTAACAATTAAGGTAAACTCTACCAACTCTATAAGAATAAACTCTAGAGGATCCAGACCCGTTAGGCTTACGCTATTGTAATGATTAGGCAAGTTATTGTGTTTGGCATGTTTAATATACATTTTTTAATTGAAATATACACCATTCAATTTGGTGTAGTATTCTCAAAGTCACGAATTTAAGAGTTATAACTAAGCTAGAGCACCTCTTTAATAGTTTATCTAATTTCTCATGTATCGACATGTTTGATATGTTAGAGAGAGTCTTTATTGTGAAGCTTATATGTTTAATTTGATGGGTTTTTTTTAAATAAAGCTTTAACAAAACGAAATACAAAAAGCAAAAATACAATCCTTAAAAATTACCGCTGGGATGCCAGTATTCCTACATTCCTTGGCTAGGTTGTGCGCCTTTTGAACATCAGCTCTTGCCACCTTTAAGAATATAACATGACTCAAAGCTTTCCGATGGAACAACAAAAGCAATTTGCGAACCTGAGGTGACGTTCTCACTGTTATTGGCGACATTAACATAAGACAAATGCATAGGGAAGCTAGTAATTAGACAAGAGCTTAGACTACAGAATAAAGGGTTGCATGATCCAACATATCGTCTCTTCCTCGAACCTTCTTTCCTTCTCAATAGTTCCTGCCTCCACAGACTTAACAATGCTTTCCTTGCTTCATAAACTAAGCTATGAGATCATTAACTTTATTGTAAATAGAACTCCCTCGCTCCTTTAGCTTATTGATCTCAGGTCTCATCTCAATGGTATCTTCTCCACTTCTACCCTTCTTATGAGGTCGATCTCCATATCCAAGACCACTTACATATTCGACCTTTGGCTTCATGACTCACAAGTAGTTTTTTTTTTTTTTTTTAATGTTGATGCTATCTTCACCACGAGTTTTTACAAGACAATTTTACATCTATTAAAAAGTGTCGATTTCTTACATTGTCCTAAGTGTATGTCAGCTCATGGGAATGATTGCGTGACCAATCGAGGAACGACTGACAATACCAAGGAAATATGATGATAAGGTGGTGATAAGAGTGGCTGAAGGGTCGTCAATTCCCATCTTGGTTGATTTACTTCTGTACGTCCCATCTTTCTAATGTTTGTATATTCGTTATGAAAGCCAGACAACTATTATGTTTGCTCTTTTGGAGTCCATATTGATTTGCCTATAACTTCTTTACATGCTCACATCCTTGATGGAATTGACCAAGGATTAGTTTCTGCCCATCTGAATTGTTTTGCTGAATTGTTGTAGATTGTAGGTTGGCATAAAATCTGATGCCTAGTGAGGTAACAAGCTTCAATAGTTCACTCGAGTAAAGAAGTAGATATTCACATACTTGTCAGATTGGTTAAGATTTCTGTTCCATTGTGTTTGATAGTTCCATAACTTGATCCATGGCGTTGGATTAACAACATTGATAATTCATTGTTGGAATAAAACAAGTTAACGAGATGACTTATAAAAATTACGAACAAAACCGAAATGGGACAAGTCTGTGTCGTGGAACACCACTGACTTGAAAGTTTAAATCGACTCGACCTTGGTGCTAATCGTATATTGTCGGATCGCTCTCCAAGGTTAACACAACAACCCTTAAAAACGAGCACTGGTGGTTAAGGGGTTGGAGATTGCACAATACAGTTGCCCATAAGAGAGTGTATCGAGAAGAGAGAGTTTGGTAATTTATGAGAAGAATCCATTAACTACCAAAGTAATTAGCTTAAGAATGGTAGCTAATCACATAATTAACGGGACAAATAAATCAAAATCTCGGAGATCAAGAAATTGATATCAGATAATATCTTGATGCTGATCTAGTGTTTTAAACAACTCAGACAAGCCCAGGTCCAAAAAGGATAGCAAATATAGACAAGTAAACACGCCCAGCCAAGCAGCCAGGCCTCCCTTAAACCTCTTGTCTTCTTATTAGTCAAATACAAATGTAGTGTTCTCTTATAATAGGAGAGAAACACTAGGTTCTTAACCAATGTGGGAAACAAGAGTTGAGAGTTTAACTTTTTCAAGTTTTTTTTTCCCAACATTCATCATAAGCATAATTTTAAGAAATCATTTTCTACTGATGAGAGAGCATTAATTTCTTATTATTGTCATAGGGTATTCGATTTCAGTATATTCCTGCCATTGGAATCAATTGCTTATTATTGTCATAGGGCATTAGATTTTACTAACGTATGTAGTTGAGCTCTACAATTCACGCAATTCGTTTGATGCATAGGGATTCAGAGGGTGCAAGCAGCTGAAATCAGTGCAAAATATCATTTCACTTTCATGCAGTCTTTCAGCTGGACTAAAGTTGCTTGGCAGTTTATTTTAGCTTATTAATGGAGGTCTTTTCAGTCCCTCTTTTTCCTACGAGGTTGGGTGTTGACCGTATAATGGTGTGATTGGTATAGCTTTGCTTATGCGATTTCCTTATCAAGACACTCTTGGCTATCTAGGCTTACCGGGGAAATAATAAGCCTTCTCAGATGCATAATTCACTGCAGGAAAACATAGTATATTTTGTATTCCTTGTATCATTTTAGACCCCAATTAGCTTTGCACTTTGCGCCTTAGTGGAAATAGCAGTTCGTTGGTGCATCATTTGTGGCTTTCAATTCTTCCCGATTCTCGTCTACTATTCCATCACTTCCTGAGAACTTTGAATTTATAATGAACCACAATGTACATTCTTTGTCTATGGTTGATGAAATAAATCTACAAGCTACTCCCTCCATTTCTACCAATTCTTTGCATTTGACTTTGCCCACTTGCCAAGGTTATACTTTGACTATTAATATCTCAAAATATAAAAA
>CAAKMY010026996.1:5056-33727 GCA_901111285.1 Corrigiola litoralis | reverse complement strand
GATTACATTCCTAATCTCCTTTAATCTCCTCCTGTTGTTGCTGTTGCCGTTCCTCCTCCTCCTCCTGCTGCAGCTCCTGTTCCTCAGCTCGTATTTCCCCAACATTGGCCCTACTACTAGTACTAGGAGGAACTGGTATGGGATGCGGCATCGAACCATTGTTCCCTCTCCATTGAGCAGCAGCAGCAGCAGCAGCAGCAGCCGCAGCTAAATTAATGCCCCTGGGAACATGAATGGTATGCGGCATCGACCCATTCCCTCCCCATTCAGCAGCAGCAGCAGCAGCAGCAGCACTTGTATGGATGCGTGGCGGAGGAGGGCCCACATGGCCGTCAAGGCAAGAAGAGCACTTGGATTCGAGCCAGGATTCAACATCGAAATGGGGCCCATAACCCATCACTCTCCTTCCACTACACAACCTGCCTAACAACCCGGCTACTATGCCCAGCACCGCTATCACCGCCACTACTCCTATCACGCCTCCCACAGACCCGTGACCCGTATTCGCTCTGTACCCCTGTTGTTGTTGTTGTTGGGCCACCATCACCGGGGGTGCCACCTGCCCCTGTATCACTTGCTCATTTGTTGGGCTGTTGCTGCTGCTGCTGCTTGTTGTACTGTCCATGAGCCTCAACTCTCAACCCACGCAACACTCAATTAAGCATGCCAAATTTCATCATCTTAATCAAGTGTATAGAACTGAGATGATGATGAGGAATCATTAACCATTATCAACAACAAAGTTGGATCTTTCTCAAGGAAGAAATTAAGAAAGAATTGTGACCCTTTTTTGGCTAATGGGAAGTGAGAAAAGGAAAAAGTTGGGGAGAAAAAAGGTCAGAAATGAGAGTGGGTGGAGTAATTTATAAACGCACTGAAAAGGAAAGAAAAGGTGGAAAGACAAGTGGTTTGAGTTTCAGCTTTTGTTTTCTTCTCTCATTTGCTCCACAGCAAGTATTTACAATAAGAGATAGTTACTCAAACGATAAGCATAAAGAACAAGAAGATGGTGGGAAAACTAAACTGGTATACTGACCAGAAATTGGAAGAACATGTAAGAGATACTGTAGAAAGGAGAAAGGAAGAGAGAAAGTGTTTATAGTAACAAGGAGAGAAAGTTGTGATAAAAGCCAAAGGAAAGAAACCCTTTTTAAACCAAACCTCAGACAATTGGGCTTTTCCTTTATGGGTGCTGCCTGTAACTTTTGAGTAACTGGGCAGTCAAAATGGCCAATTCCTAAAGGGTCGTCTTTTATATTCACTAGTAGTACTACGTACTTGACTAGTTTGCAACACAATGTTAATTGTTAATGTAAATTCACAATTCTGATCATTTTTCTTTCTCTGCTCAACAATTGTGAGGGCTGGAAGTAGTAGGCTCATGCCAACGTGGAAGTATTTTTTTTTTTTGTAAGTGAAGTTAATGCCCACGCGGAGTCTTTTGCTACTGTCAGTAACATTGTTCATGGCTCAGTTCATTCTTCTATTTCTAGTCTATCTGTAGACGGTAGTAACTAGTAACAGATGTTGCTTCTTTGGCTGGATTGGGTAGAGTGAGGAATAAATGCTGTTACTTAACAAATATCAGTAGCATTCCCAGTTTTTCTACTTCAACTAGCCTGCAATTCATACATAGTTTAGCTGAAACTTATTCAATTCAAGTGTTTATATCTCATCAAAACTCTTTCCATAGTACCATACCGTCAGGCATAAATCGACGTAGAAGTAGACTTTTATTTACGGTGGTGGTAAAAGTTTACTATAGTAATAAGCTGCAATTTAAAGTGTGTTAAACTAAATTGAATATAGTTTAACTTAATTGAAATGGACAAAATTAATCTAGACTTGTGCTTTAGAATGTGGCAAGCAAAACTATATTACATTATGTCTTTTGTCATAAGACTAACTAGATAGGAATAAGCGAGGGAAGTTATGCAGAACTAAATTACTAGAGCTACTATATATGTAGGTTGAATCTTATGAGGATAAAACTTTAGATTAAGATTGTTAAACAGAGAAATGGGATAATCGTATTCGTATCATGTATTAAAAACCTTGAAGATTAATGTCACATTGTCACAAAATGGCAGTTTTAATTAAGTCATATTTTAAAATTTATCATGCAAAGATACGGAGTCTGACATGCAAGCAAGGAGAAAGAGGAAAATATGTCCAAGGAAAACCAAAGCATGAGTGAGACAAGGATTAGAGATATCGAGATCGAGGTGTTTGCTGCTTGATTAGTGATACACACTACGAAGTCTTTGGTCTTAGCCAGCTTTACTTTTGGAAGCACTCCTTTTAAGCCCAATTAGGGTTCTTTTTGTCGGCCTCTTTTCTTGAATCATAGTTGTCTCTAGTGATTTTAGAGGTTAAAGTATTGAACATTTGAATCATCAATCATCCACACAGAAAATACTATCTTCTCAGCTTTCAACCCTTTATGACATTAATTTGGAAGTGCTGAGTGATCACTACAAATCCCCACATCGATCAGTTCCCTAGCTCCTTGATCATTGGCTAAACTTTAAAGAAATGTGAACAATGCTTGAACCGAAACAAGTCGGATACCCCTTTGCCTCACAATCTATTAATTTGTCTCAATTTGACTTTTTTGAGAGGGAGGGCAATACTAATACTACATGATGCAATGTGACTGAGGATCAAACATGTGACGTTTGATGAAAGTGCTAAAAACTTTGAACATTCATTAAGCAGCCAGCCAGCCAGCCAGCCATGGTACTCAGTTTTTTGCATTTTTCTCCTTAATTTAGCTGTAATGAAAGAATCTTTGTCAAAAAAAAAAAAAAAAGACAGAATTGTCGACCGAAAGCTAGAAGAAGAGCACATACAGGAAGTACAGAAGCGATATATGCACATCAGTCATGTCAATAGTAATTACAAGTGAGGAATGTTACGTACAGGAAGTGCAGAAGCGATATATGCACATCAGTTACAATACAAGCCAATAGTAATTACAAGTGAGGAATGTTTTTGAGAGAAAACCGTTGGCAAGACTGTTCCCAAATATGTCTCCACATAGCACCCCCAATCCCCCTCAAAACGTAAATAAAATCAGGAAGATGCATGGCATTTATAAGTATTTTCAGTCTTCCTTAGACTAATAAAAAATGATAATATAAACTGTCGACTGCATAAAATTTTATCTGTTGGTCAATTTACAGGATCTGCCAAACGATCTTATACAGAAAAAATTATAATAGCCTATGCAGGGCTCGAACCTGCGACCTTGGCGTTATTAGCACCACGCTCTAACCAACTGAGCTAATAGGCCTGGATGACCACAGTTCCAGTAGAGCGCAATCTTTTGTGGTACGCCATCTCAATGTATTAGAATCTTTGTCTGATCAGGGAAAATTTTCCTTTCGTGAGACCAAAGCGTTGGTGTGTTCTTCATATGATGCTTGACATTTGAGTATTTGACAGGCATCAAGTTCAACAATTGCAATGTTGGAAACAAAAACTAGCAAGTCACTGGTGATCTTATACTATACTAGTGAATGAACAGGGATATTGGAGAGTCATCCTGGAGAGCGACTCACAGCCTACCATTCAAGCCATCCGCGATCAGAAGTGCTTCATAGTACTATCCTTAAATCACTGGTTTCATGGATTATAATGCCGCACCTGCTATCCTCTATGACCTTGGTCTACGCTAGTAGTGTACATTATGGAGGTCAGGTAGTCTCTGAGGCATATGGGTCGCGGGAATTTTTATTCATGATTAGATTTAAGATAGTCTTTGGTAACACACTTACACACTTGACAACTACGAATACTATGAGCTCTTGGCTTTGGCTCAGCGTGAGTCCGGCCACCTAGTTCTTTTTCAGGGCATGTTCGTCGTATGTCTGAACTTACACATCGCATGCTTGCGGTAAATTTATTATTTAAAGAGTCACCTTAAGATAGCAATGGTCACTATGCCCTAGAGCCACGACATACATACCTAGTTTTCAGTCTTGATGCCGCTTAATGCAATACTACTATATGATACTCCATTTGATACATAACTTGTGCTCAAATTTGGCATGAACAATTAGAAATTTCATTCTGAACAGACTCGACTACACAAAAACGCAAAAAAAGGCACGTACTTATCTGAAAGTCATCGAGGGAAAGAAAGAAAATGGTGAAAAGAAAGTCAAATCTTATTATCAAGTGTACCTCTAGACTGTTTTCAAAATATATTACATTTTTGGATTGTTTGTTTGAGTAATAAAATAGATTAAAAGGGGAAGGATGTAATTTGATTATTGCCGTAAATCCATCCCAAGGTACTTGAATTCTGCCTTCTAGGGGTAATAAGTGCAATCTGCAGTGAGCTTATGAATGAACCCGAAACCAGGCTACTGCCTCACTCCACAGGTGAGCTTGGAGCAGAGCAGCTTATAATAGGCTTCCCTCGTCCCATAGTGAAGCCTCTAGTACCATCAGGCATCCTTGGTCCTTTGTGCTTCGTCGGCGAATCACACTGGAATGGGCTACCAACTGAGTGTGTAGGTGAAGCAAGCAAGCCACGCGCACTATGACATTGGAGACGTCCTTTGGCTTTCCCACGCCCACGAACTGATGCTTTTCTTGAGGTAGGAGAAGAACTTTCTTCTACCTGTCAAAGTTGCTCCACATATCAAAATAGAAAAAGTTACAAGAGTAAGGCATGACAACTGTAACACTTACACTATCAGCAGCAAACTCTGCGCCGTTTAATTGTGAGGTTTCTTCTGGTGATTCAGGTGGTGCATCTTCCTCATCGGTAAGTGTGTCGAAGTCTAACTTCCTACCCTTCAAGACAGATTTTGGCTGAAATTTGAAGTTGAAAACCTTAAGTAAAATATTCAATACACGAAGAATCTGAGATCATCTATGCTCCAAGTTATTTAGCATTTACCGTTCGCCGTAACATCACCCTTACTCGCATTCCTTTTCTCCAATTCCTTTCGTCACTCAACCTTTCAACCTGTTTTACATATACCAATTCAGTATGCGGGAACAATATTTTGTGATAGAAGAATAAATGCTGTTGTATGTGGAGCTTCATGTTTAGACATACTGCTTTTTCTGCAAATTCAGCAATCTCATACTCCACAAGCGCATGAAGCTGCCATTACAAGGGGAAACGAAACAATTAAGAGGAATCAAACTAGCTAGGCATATAGTATTGTTCAGAAGTCTGTTGAGGCGTATCCAGTTACTTGTCTACCTTGTTACTGATGATCACTTCATTCTTGGAACGAGAAGGATTAGCTTCTGGAGGATGGCATAGCCTGATAGCCTTGACGCTGCTTGTAAAACCGATTTTTATGAGTAAATAAGTAGTATGAGTACTCACTACTGAGGTAAAGGAGAGAGAAGTGTGGAAATCAACCTGCCAACAACACTAAATATCTTCTCAAGGTTTTGGTAAGAGTGGTCTTCTGGCAAATTCTCTACCATCACAGTGCGGCACTGTAAAACATGCTCTGGATTACCGCAGAGTACTTTATATAGCACAGCATAGGCCAGGGATTATATGTTGAAAGAATGTTGGAGCAAAGAGTACCTGCAAATCATCTTTGTAATTTTCAGTGAAAGGGCTTCTTCTTTTGACCTTCTTACTGTCCTTGCTGACAACCTTGAAAAACCGCCAGATCAATATTCCAAATATAAACAAACTTACGCAAAGGATGAGGTATATCAGCAACTCTTAAATAGCAAATAAGTACGTTAATTTCCTTTTTTTTTTTGATATAGTGATGCTAGAATTATCTCATGAGTCCATGTGATCCGTTAGAACCGAAACCAGACTTAGTAGTACTCACAAGTTTTGCAGACGAACGGAGAGCTTGCACAAGCAAATGGTGGTCGGTAACCAGGGCTTTAATCTTCTTCATAGATGCGATCACAGGAATGGGAACTACAACAACACATCAGAAAATTGGGCAAAAGAAAGAGGCCTTAGGTTTGAGTCAGTACTCTTCTATAGGAACAAAATGGACTTATTTGGTGAGTGTTTGTTTGATGCATGGTATGTAAGTATTGGTCCTTACCATAACCTTCAGGATCTTTGCTTACATGTTTTGCCATTGTATCATTTGCCATCAAGCTTAAGTCACTGAATAGATATTCCACCTGCCATATGATTGATCAGGTTTTAGCTCTTAGTTATAGTAGTGTATAACTAATGAATATATGAAGAATAACGTTCTGCAAAATGTAAAGGTCAAGTTTATGCCTTGATGTTGTAACTTGTGATTTGTGAAGACACGACCTTGATCACATTCTATTAGATTATTTAACACAAAATGAAATAAAATGGGAATAAAGATGCAGTAAACATTGAGTGAAAGAATATGAGAAAGTGCACACCATTTCATGATGCCAAAATTCTAGGGAGTTGCTGAAAGTAACAACGTACAGAATTCTAAAATAATTGAAATCGAAAGGAGAGGATGCAATACAGAGTGATAAATGATAATACAATATAGAAAAAGAAAGATGAAGGTAGAATGAGGAACCTGTTTGATGATCTTGTGTTGGAGATCTTCAGTGAGAACATTATTACTCCGGGGAGATAGAGAATTAGAGAGGAGAGGGAAGGAGGGGTGCTGAGGATCAACACCCTGATTATTATTATCATTATTGTTATTAACGTAAATCCAATCAGTGGGAGTAGTTCCGTCCAAGAACTGGACGCATGGATAGAAATACCCGGATATTGCCATATTGTTATTATTATGAGTAGGACTATTATGGTGTGATCTAGGCACGAATTCTGCTGCATGCGCGTTGAATTTGAACCCAGCTGCAGCTTCATTCCCACTCGTACTACTGCTCCCTCCTCCATTTTTAATTTGATGGTCATCATCATCCTTTTCTATCACACTACCTGCCCTTTTCTCGTCTTGTGCCCTTTCCTCTGGATTTGCTTGTGCCATTATATATTTCTCTCTTTCTTTTGTTTTCTGTTTTTTTTTTTTAAGTCTAAACTCCAAACTGATAATGCAATTATGTGATGGTGGAGTTTCTGTCTGTTTGGTACAAGGAGGAGCGAAGAAATGGGTTCGCTGGTGTCATTTCCTCAACTTTAGTAATTGCAACTTCCACATTTATTCCACGTTTCCCGCCATTTAATGAACATTTGTCAATTTTCCATTTCTCCCCTCTTGCTTGTGATTTTCACCACTCGTTTTCTAGCATTTTTCTCTTCTTGTTTACTTTCCTGGTTTGAGGTACCAGTATGTACTACAACAAGTATATTCATGTAAGAATCTCCAAACGTTGGCTGCTTTAGACGACATTCACATACGCAGTGCATAAGCCACATCGATAGCATTTTTACCAAAAGAAAAATCATGTTCATAACTTTTTTATTTATAAATTTATAGTTAAATTTTCCACATAAGCAAATTTTATTAGCCAATAACCTCATAGCCTAAGTTGATTACGGAGTATAGTTTTTTAACCCATACAATGCATGGATTGATATGAATATTAAATATTTTAATAAATAAAAAATCATGCGTTTGTCAACATCATTCATGTTCAAAGTGCTTGTTTTACCCGACCAATATAATCGACTAATGAAATTAATGTAAAATTTGATTTCGAGAAATGTTTTCTTCGAACTTATACTTTACTATAATCATCTTATCCGATTCGAACAATTAAATAAGTTAAACTTGACTTAACATACTTTTCGCATCTTTATTTATTTGAAATAATAAATCTAGTTGGAAAATAATCCCAATAGCTTCAAGTTGAGCAGACAGAAACTCGTTCACTATTAAACGAACAATTATAACCTCATTGATCTAACTAATCATTCAAACCATGGGTTGTTCATTTCTATTGAATCAAATCCAAATAAATCAAGATATACTTCAATAAAATTATAACTTCATAAGTCGATTGTTTGTGTATTTTGTAATTCTCATACATAAAATAATTGCTAAAAAACGAACTAGTTCAAGTGGTTAGAGCTCTTTTATCCAATCAAGAGGCCAGCGACTTTGTGTGCACGTTTCACACACATTAGAAAAAAAAACCACCCGAATCCAGCGTTGGCCAAATGAGAGGGACATATAAGAGACCAAAAACCTGAGCAACATTTGGCATACAGAAAACAGAGAAGTGAGGCAGAAAGCAAGAATCAATGGCGAAACTGATTCCCATACTCGTACTATTTTTTCTGGCACTAGCCACATTTGGTACCTCATTTTATCTCTTTATTGTAACTAATCTCAAATCCCATTTCATTTTATTCTTAAATCATGGATCTGATTTTATGAATTTTTATTTATTGATGCAGCTTATGCCAAAAAGTCGGGCGATGTCACCGCGTTACAGATCGGTGTCAAGGTATATTTACTGGATGTTGGTATATGTATCAAGTTTAGTTTTTTTTGTTCAATCAATTTATTATGTAAGTTGGGTAGTTGGGTCAGATCTTAAAATGCTAATATCTGCTGTCTGGTTATTTAGTTTTTAATATACTAACTGTTATTATGGAAGCTTCAATTTTGTGTTATCAAATTTAGGGAATGGTTAAGATTAAAGCCTTGAATGAAATGGACCGTTTTCGACGAGAATAGGTGTTTAAGATATAATGATTCATGATACTTTTAGTTCAATGTAAATGAAATTAGCAATACAAATGGGATAAGGGAATGCCATGTTTGTGATCATTGCCTTGCTCGTTGCTTGTCGAGAGATATTTGAATGTGTATGTTTGGTGGTTGCAACTACGAGTGATTGGTAATGTATGAATATGATTAGGGCTGCACTATGCCCTCCTGCGCTCAAGATATGCGCTATTGCAGAGGATTTGTGCTCGTAGTTGTTTGAGAAGCTCACTGTTTGTCGTTGCTCTTTCTATGTTGCAGCATAAGCCAGCATCTTGTGACATCAAGGCTCACAAGGGTGATAAGATTAGGGTTCACTATCGGGTGAGTCTTTCACCTACTTTTTGTGCATTCTTTGATATTATCAACTTAATTTGCTCAAAACATGTTCTGGCACCTTGAGATTTGCAACTTTCTGCAAGCCTGAGAACAGAGATAGTAAATAGAGGATGTTATTGATGATTGGAGTTATTCGTCTACAGAATGAATCTATATGCTTAGAGTTTCTTTTACAAATTGTGTATGATCATGCTTATTATCAACCCAGATCCTGGCATCATCCTTGTGAATTTTCCATGCGCCTTTTTAAAATTTAAACAATACCTCTTAGGTTCTTTTTCGTTCCTCCTGGCTTCTATCTTGCATATTCATCGCAAACTTCAAATAAATATAAATATAGTTATAAGTTCAGACAGCTTGAGCCTAATTGAGAAGAAAAATATTTTTGACTCTACTTGTACATGTTACCTCTTTTTTTGCAGGGACAACTCACAGATGGGACTGTCTTTGATTCCAGTTATGAAAGAGGTGACCCCATTGAGTTTGAGCTTGGTAGTGGCCATGTGATCAAAGGTACCTCAGAAACTGCTCCTATTTTATGCTCTTATCCATAAACTTGAATCGTTCCTTTTCTATCTGCTACTAGGATCAAAACCATTTCAGTTTGGTGTGGACATACAACCAACTATAGTTGACAGTTTGATCATCATTTAATATAGAGAGTGCTGCCGTTTCTGCTTGATTACCAAAAGCACATAATTTCCGGTTGGAAGGGGGCTGTCCTGTTAAGGGTTTGAGGTGGACACTCTTGGCTAGAATTTTATTTCAGGTCTGCCATCTCAAATGACAGATCTATTTCTTACTGGACATGTCTAGAGCAGGAGATAATTGCTGATTGAGGTTTAAATTGAGCTTAAGTCACTATATACTACTGGCTTTTTTATGGGACTCCTGCTATTTCTCAATTGTGCAAGTGGGTTTATTGAAGCTTACTCACCCTTGTCCGAGTCCCTCTTTATGACCTGGGTAATCAAAAGTGATACGGAAAGTACATGTAACATGATTGCATTAATCAAGATGGAATGCATGCCACTTTGGTGGACTATTTCCTAGATGTATGTCTCTTGATGATATATATAGTAAGATACAGTAGAAGTTTATATGATCAGAATCAGTCGCCATTATTCTTTCATTTTTATTTGCTGAGTTTGATGGCAGTCCATGTACGAAGTATGTTTCATTTCTCCTGACAGCAATATGGAAAGGAATGTAAAGACTAAAGACCATATTCGTTATGCTCACCACAAGTTTATTAAGGCTGACATATAGTTTCTTCAACAATTTGTCAATTCATGCCTATTCTTATGTAATACGCTGAACTTACGTCTTTTAAGTTTGTTACTGAGTTTCACTACAGTTTCACTTGGAATGAGAGTAATTTGAGGATTTTCTACTATTCTTATTTTCTTGATATGCTTTAAAATGAGTACTAATCTTTTAAGTTGCTGAAAATTACTAGCCCTAAAAACAATTGTTGTGATTGCAGGGTGGGACCAAGGACTACTGGGTATGTGTGTAGGTGAGAAGAGAAAATTGAAAATTCCATCAAAACTTGGCTATGGGGACCAAGGATCTCCTCCAAAGATTCCAGGTAACTCTCCTTTAGGCTCACTCTAATCTGTGCCATTGGTATAAATCATAGAGATTTTAGCAGCTACTCGATGTCGCAAGATGAATATCATTGATTTAGGTCCTAGTGAAGTTTTCATTGTCTTGGGATGTTTGTTGTCCAATACCTAAATGTGATTGAATGCCTTCAGGTGGAGCAACCCTTATTTTTGATACCGAGCTGGTTTCAGTGAATGGTGAACCAGCAGAGGGAGTAGATGATCTGTATGAAGATGTCGATGACAGTGAACTATAGAATGGGAAATCGTCTACTTGAGTTTTGAACCTTGTAGTGCAATGTGTCGGCTACAAATATATGTATTGGATCATTGAGTTCCCAGAGTAGTTCTATAGCTCTTCGTTGATGGCGTTCCTTTTCATCATTTTGGCAGGTTTAACCTGTTTACTGTGGTAGAATCAGGAGATTAGAATATTTCACTCTATGTTACGGAATAGCATATAGTAAAAGCAAATAATTTATGAATTGTGGTATATTTGTTTTAGCTTTATGCAGGTGCGGTTTGGCACATATGGATTCCTAATAGCATCTGTTACTGATACAATAATAAAGTCCCAATTCATACTGTTGATAGTTAGCTGAGATTTTGACGACTGATGACTGATAAGGCTAAACAGGGTAAGTGATCATAAAGCGAACTGGTGAAAGGCAGTAAAAGGGATTTAGGCCCTGTTCAACTGGAGACAACTGGAAGGAAACTGGAGAGAACTGGAAGCAACTGGAGAAAACTGGAAGGAACTGGAGAGGAATGGAAGCAACTGAAATGAGTTAAAAAAAATAGAAGGTAGTAACTGGAAGCAACTGAAGAGAACTGGAAGCAAGTGAAAGGAACTGGAGAGAACTGAAAGTAATTGAAAAGAACTGAAAGAAGCTGGAAAAAACTGGAGAGAACTGAAAGGAACTGAAATTCATGTAAGGAGAACAGGGCCTTACTTTGAAACTAGTGATGGTGTATCTTGAAACTAGTGATGGTGTCTCTAAAAAAGGGGGTGAGAAGGGGACATGAGCAACTTTGTCGCCAATTTTGTTACCCAAATCTCCCAAACTTCAAAGTAGATACAGTAGTTTACAAATTTGGGAATGGCAATGATTTGGCTAGACCTACGTGATTGATTTTCGAAGACTTCTATGAACTAGATACGAATTTGTGCAATATAGAAGTGCACAAATTCACTTGTTTTTATAAGTTACACGAGCAAGCAACTGTAAAGAGAATATTATACTAAGGACATGTTTGGTAAACGGCTTGTTAGTCGGCTTTTGGCTTTTTATTTGGTCAAATAAGCCAATAAAAATGTTTGGTAGCTTTTGTAATTGGCTTAAAAGCCAAAGCCGGCTTTTAAGCCAATTTTCAACAAGCTACTCAGAGCAGCTTTTTTATTGGCTTTTGGCTGACTTAAAAGTTAAACTACTGTTTAGAAGACATGTCATTTTGGAACTGAGGAAATAAATAATTAACTGGATGTAGTAATAATCAAGTGGAATTTGTATGAAACCGTCTCATTTGAAAAAAGTTACTATAGACAACTCCTTATTTATCATCCAATTATCCGATTTGGGCATTGAAGTGTGTCATATATAGGTGCAAGTTGTTACCAAGGAACAAAAGCGGGTTCATTACGATGTTTTTCCAACAATAATCGTCGCGAAAAAAGAGAACTAACTCAAGTGGTTGGAGCTATCTTACCCCAATCATGAGATTGGGGGTTTGATTATTATCTGCGAAAACTAAGGTTCAATGGTTATATGAGAAGAATGTTTATTTGGATTCAAAAACACAAAATTTGTGTAACTTAAGTATTTTCTTATCACTTAAACAAATCATATATCGGTAACTTTGTTCTCCTCAGATGAATGAGTATGAATTCGAGCTCCTTCAATTTCTTCTCAGCCTTTTTCAGTCCCTTCCAACCCCCTTCTAGTTCTACACCAAACATTGTTACAGTCCCGTCTCTCCCAGCCCCTTCCAATTCCCTCTAGTCTCCTTCTAGTACCTTAAGTTCCTTCTCGTTCCTTTCAGTTCCTTCTCGTTACTTGAGGAGAACATGGCCGAAAAAGGTATAAAGAAGTCGAGATTAGTGCCAAAATCAGGCCATGTTCTCTTCACATGAATTTCACTTCTCTCCAGTTCCTTCCAGTTGTCTTCAGTTCCATTCAGTTTTCTTCAATTCTTTCCAGTTAATTCCTTCTATTTTTTCAACTTAATTCAGTTCTTTCCAGTCCTCTCTAGTTCCTTTCAGTTCTCTTCAGTTCCTTCCAGTTTTCTCCAATTCCTTCCAATTCAGTTCAGTACAACTCTGCGAGTTTCAACAAGGCCTTAGTTAGATATAAAAGGTGAGGTGGCCCAATAACGATAAAATCCCTAAACCCAAAAATGGTAAACATCTCTCCCCCTCTATAGAGTCTAGAACCCTCTTCCCCCACCCTTGTTCCTTAATCAATAATCCTCCCTACCTTTAAATTAGTGTTCCCCCTTAGAAGCCTCTAGAACCCCACCCACCTCACTCTCATAAAACCCTCATTTCCTTTCCTTTCCTTTCTCCCACTCTCTACCTTACTCTTCTCTACTTCCTTCCAACTCTTTCTAGAACCTTCCATTCCACTCCCTACACTTTCCAATGGAGGACTTCGAGATGGCCCAGGCCCAGCAAATGATGATGAACGGCGCCGGCGCCGGCGGCGACGGCATGGACTTCGGTGCCGACGACATGGACTTCGGCTCCGCTGACGTCATGAAGGTCGGCGAGGAGAAGGAGATCGGCGCCGAAGGGTTGAAGAAGAAGCTTCTTAAGGAGGGAGACGGGTGGGATACTCCCGACAACGGCGACGAAGTCGAAGGTCTCTCCTTTATACTTTCTATCTTAATGTTGTTATCAATATGATTATAATTATTATTGGGATGTAATAATTAGTCAAGTTTGATTTTTTGTTAAATACAGTGCATTATACGGGGACGTTGCTGGACGGGACCAAGTTCGATTCGAGTCGCGATAGAGGGACTCCTTTCAAGTTCACTCTTGGCCAAGGTTTGCTTTTCCTTTTTTTTGGTGTTGTGATTACTTGTGAATGTATTTATTTGTTTGTTGTGATATTCAACAATTTTATTTCGCAAATTATTAGAGAAGACCGTCTATAAAAGTAGACCAACTCTTACAGGCTAATTTTTTTTAAGCTCCCTACAACTCACAAGCCCAAATTGAGTCGTAGAGTTATATGCCTTTATTGGGTCAGCATGGCTTGGTCTACTTTTATAATAAAAGTACTATAAATGTTATGTATGAACTTAGTTTTTGCAATTTTGTTAGGTTTTGTGGCTTATTTGCGCATTTGATTGATTGAGGGAGTGTGTTTGGGTTAACAGTTTGTAAGCCCTAGGTTTTTCTGATAGCTAAAGGATTTCCGCTTGATCGTTGTTCTTTTCTACGTAGATAGTTATAAACTACGCCTTAGTAGACACGAATATGACAAGTTATAGTAAAATAGGAGTTATAGCAATAGCTTGGTTGAGAAGCGTGCTTTTTCCGTTCTGGTTTGGTTTTCTTGTTTTCTATTTGTGACAGACTGACAGTACATCTGATGTACTATTATAGTTACTAGGTACTATAGGCTACGAGGGATAAGATGTAGTTTCACTGTTGATTAAATATGGAAAGTAAAAGAGCAGGCTTGTTGTGCATTGCGAGCTTCTTATTCTGCATTGTGATAGTACAACTAATTTGATAGTGGAAAAGCTTAGTGAAGTCTGAATTAATAAGACTAGTTCGGAAATGTTGAGCAGATATTATAGTGCTATGTTACTTTCATTCTTATTCCTTAGACGTGAGCTGTGAAGCAATACAAATTTTACGGTGATGTGTAACATAGTTGTTCATTAATAAGTAGAACACCATGGAAACCTATCCCCGCCGTTTTGTGTGCCCTTGCTCTCATTAGTATTGTTTGAGCTTGGCGTTGTTTGCTAAGTGCTTGGTTATACATCTCATAGTTTACTTATATAACCTTGAAGAGTGCTTGAACGAAAATATGTTCTTAGTTTGAGCTGTTATCTGGAAGCAATGATGTCCTGATGATGTTTATGAGTAGAACTTAGGTCTGGTTTCTAGTATTTTCGAGTAATAATACGTCCCTGTTTGATAAGTTTTTCCTAACTGAAACAGGCCAAGTCATCAAGGGATGGGACATCGGTATCAAGACAATGAAGAAGGGTGAGAATGCTGTTTTCACTATTCCTGCCGAGCTTGCCTATGGGGAAGCTGGTTCACCTCCTACCATTCCACCAAGTGCTACCTTGCAATTTGATGTCGAGCTGCTGTCATGGAGTAGTGTAAAGGATATCTGCAAGGACGGTGGAATCTTTAAGAAGATCCTCACTGAAGGAGAAAAATGGGAGAATCCCAAAGACCTTGATGAAGTGTATGGTATGTTAATTACTTTGGACTTTTGTGCACGATTCTATGCTACCCTCTCCATATGGTACTGATTTAGCTACTTGTGGATGATTTCAGTGAAATATGAAGCTCACCTTGAAGATGGGACGCTGGTTGGCAAGTCTGATGGTGTTGAGTTTACAGTGAGTGATGGTACGACTATTTGTCAATATCTGCTGCTTCCCTTGTGTAGAAGTTCTGTTGTTATTACAGAGGTACCAATGGTGATGCTGTGTTGAGTGCAGGTCATTTCTGTCCGGCATTGTCAAAGGCTGTGAAGACTATGAAGAAGGGCGAGAAGGCGCTTTTAATTGTGAAGCCACTATGTAAGCTGTTTTAAAAGGATGGTTCTTTCTAGGAAGTAGGAAGAGCACTGGATGACCTTTGGTACTCATTGTATTTGATTCTTGTTCTCTGCAGATGGGTTTGGAGAGCAGGGAAAACCAGCCTCTGGTGATGAAGGCGCTGTTCCTCCAAATGCCACACTTAACATCGCTCTTGAGGTGGTTTCTTGGAAGACAGTGTCCAATGTAACAGATGATAAGAAGGTTGTAAAAAAGATACTGAAGGATGGGGAAGGATATGACAGGCCTAATGAAGGAGCTGTTGTAAAATGTGAGTTAGAAATCTTTATCTTGCTGATGGAAGCATTCACTGATTGTGAATTTTCTTACATTTGAATACTCTGCTCGCAGTGAAATTGATTGGGAAGCTCCAAGACGGAACCATCTTCTTCAAGAAAGGCCATGAAGATGGCGAGGACCTCTTTGAATTCAAGACAGATGAAGGTATTAATTGGAGCCTAGCATTATTTCAGTCTGTTGATGTTTGTTGTAAGCTTCTCTAAATGTGCGACTTCCTGTCTGCACAGAACAAGTTATCGATGGGCTTGATAGAGCTGTAGTGACAATGAAGAAAGGTGAGGTAGCTTTGCTGACAATCGCTCCAGAATATGCCTTTGGTTCATCAGAGTCAAAGCAGGAATTGGCTGTGGTTCCTCCCAACTCTTCAGTCTATTATGAATTAGAACTGGTTTCATTTGAGAAGGTTAGTAGACTTTGCTCGTGTTAGAACATTATTTCACGTGTCCTGCAAATAGATGTGTAACAACTTGATATTATTTCTTTCAGGACAAAGAATCATGGGATATGAACACCGAGGAGAAAATTGAGGCAGCAGGCAAGAAGAAGGAAGAAGGAAATGCATTATTCAAGGCTAGTAAATACGTGAGAGCCTCAAAGAGATACGAGAAGGTAAATCTCCGTCAGAAGACCTATTTCGTGATTACAACTTTGGGCTGGCCTTTTCTCTTTTTGTGTGTGTCTCTTTATGCCAAAAACTTACTTCAGGATTGTCTATTATGCAGGCTGTCAAATTCATCGAGTACGATACCTCTTTTAGTGATGAAGAGAAGAAACAGTCTAAAGTTCTCAAGATATCTTGCAATTTGAATGATGCAGCGTGTAAGCTGAAGCTGAAAGAATACAAGCAGGCAGAGAAGCTTTGCACCAAGGTAATGCTTACCCTGCTTTAACCGTAGGTCTGTTCGGATTACTTATACTATGCTCAATTATGAAAGATGAATACTTGTGGCTGACCATCGCTTGTATTGCAGGTATTGGAGATGGACAGTATGAACGTCAAAGCACTCTACAGAAGAGCACAAGCATACATACACTTAGCAGAACTCGAGGAGGCAGAGTTTGACATTAAGAAGGCTTTGGAGATTGACCCTAATAACAGGTACACCAGTTTTTCATCTGAAGCTCCCTGACAATATAGAATAGAGGATGCAAGTCCTGGGATTAGATATACTGAAGGACAAGCACATTGAACTGTGAAGATTATTGGGTTACAGTAGGTTTCCTGTTATCGCTTACACATAAGCCGGCAATACTTCCAGCTTTTTTCGTTATTTCTGCTCTGTACCCGCTGGTAATGTTGTATATGGTCGCTACTAGTTTTAGTGCGTTTGCATGTTGGATATTGGATCTGTTTAAGTTGGCCGAATTCTTTACAATCTGCTATATAACTGGATTTCTAAATGGTTTTGCTGTGCGTATGCAGGGAAGTGAAACTTGAATACAAGGCATTGAAGGAGAAAATGAGGGAATACAATAAAAAGGATGCTCAGTTTTATGGCAAGATGTTCTCCAAGATGGTTGATACCAACGTAAGTGAAAAGAATATCATCTCATTATTTCCAATCTCTTGATAAAATTAATAACAGTATCTTGTCTTTTGATCTTTGCAGAAAGGTGCTTCCAAGGATCCTGAACCTATGCCCGTAGACAGCAAGGCATAAGGAGATTCTCTAGCGGGTGTCTCTAGACACTAATTTAGGACAGTAATGGTTTTGCAGATATTCTGTTTGCATCTATTATAAAACCATTCAGCTTTTAACTGAACCTTTGAAACTCCATTGTGGTCTTTGTTACAGAAATAGTGGATTTTGACTTCTTTTCAAAGGCTTTATTCAAGGAAAATTTTAAAGCAGTATGCGTTGTGCCGGATTACTAGTTGTGGTTTTCGCTGTGTATGGTTTACTTCTTTACTTACCAGTGTCGTTTAGAAGACAGCTATAGGGAATGCGGACAGCAGGGACTCATGAGTCCAATTTACAAGTACATCTCGTACCGAGTTTCTCGTTTGGTGCAAAATGAAAATTGAAACTTGGATAACTAGTTGGACACGTGCATACTCTATCAAAATATTACAACCACGACTTCATAGTTTAAAAAGTTAACGTTCAACACCAAAAGTATTACATTCGAAGTTTTTTCTAATTTGTTTGTTGTCCTTGTAACTTTTGTAATTTATGAGCCATGACTTAATAAATATATAAAATTTCTGAAATAAAATTGGTATCGAAATGACGTGTCTTCAAATTGGACAGGCTTAAGCCTTAAAGTGATCATTATTTAAAGTTACTACTTTGAGTACAATAACCGCTTAAATAATGACTATCCTAGACAAGTTAATAATAACCGCTATTTATAGAATTGGCGGGTAAACAGTGGCAGAACTAGGGGGGACTGTAGGGAGCAATTTTGGTATTTTTGCAAATATTTGAGGATTTTTTTTAAAAAATATGTAAAATTTGTTATTTTTTTTTTACTTGGTCCCCGTAAAAAATAAAAAGTTAATTTTGGTCTCCCTGAAAAAAAATTCCTAGTTCCACCCCTGTGGGTAAATTTGGCGGGTGTTTGTGAATACAGTACTACGTAGTACTTTTTCATTTTGGCGGGACAGGAAGAGGTGTGAGAGTGAAAAAGCAAAATGATCAGACCAACTTTAATCCCAATAACCACTGCTCTATCCTCTGATCTCCCTTTTCATCCACCATCGACTTATTGAACGGTAAGAACTGTACATGTTTTAAGTGAATAAAATTTTTATTTTGATAGGGATTCGTAAAATATTAGAAGATACGGTCTAATTTTAACACTGTAAGTGAACATTTTAAGTAAATGGTGACCAGTTTAGGGGCCGTTTAGTTTTAACTTAAAATTAGACATAAATTAGACAGACACATTCAAGACTTTTTGGTGATGATATTGCCCTGTATGGAATTGAATTCGATGCTAGTTGGGGATTAATTCAATAGTGTCTTTTGATAATAAGTTTGAAATCGAAGAAAATATGGTGTCGAACTGCTGAAGCCTTTGAGATAAAACTTACAAAATATATAGTCAAGTTTGATGTTTCAACAAAAAAAGTTTGATGGTCTTATTGTGTTATTAGTTGTCATGTATAGCCCACTTTTTAGTGATGAAAGTTGTGGTTATGTTTGCATGTTGTCTTTGGATTGGCAATGTTTTGGAAATGCAGAACCGTATCCTTTGCTCGGCTAGTATAACTTGCCTATATTTTATGATAGTAAAAGTCGGTCTCCTTGAAGAGTATTTATTGTTTATATACATAACACATACATGTATATCTAAATAACACTTGATAAGGTTATTGAACGATTGAAACTAAAATAATTATGTTTATATATTTTGTCAATCATACGCATACACTTGATATTGAGAAAACAAATGTGCAACGTATACAAACAATAGGAAATGACTACTTCGTCAACCTTTTATATGTTCTTATTCATATTTTTGAGGAAAATGAAAGGTGTCACAAGATAAGAATATAAACTAACATCACCATCTTACTATATAATTATAATTCCCCTATTGGTGGGGTCTATTACGTCACCATTGTCCTCTTTTTACTAGGAGGGTGGTGGTGTGAAAGTGGACTGGAGGTCCTCAACGATCTTAGCCTTAAGTTGGAATGATTTAGAAAGAGTATCAACTGAGATAGATGGAGTTGTACCAAAGATTGAGTTAGGAGCATAACTAATGCCAGGATTTTGGCCACTAAAAGCTGAAATGGCTAAAGCTGAGGTCTTGCCAACATTGTGATGAAAATGAATGAGACCTTGCGGAAAAACAAAGACATCACCCTTGTTAAGAGTCTTAGAGTAAAGCTTGTTTTGAAAATTCACAAAACCCACGTAGATGGTACCCTCCATCACTATGAACACTTCACTGGCTCGGGCATGTGAATGAGGAGGCACAACTCCGTCTGGTGCAAAGTCAATTCTACCAATTGATACTCCTAGAGTGTTGAGTCCAGTTAAATTATTTGCATTAACTAGGAGTACTCCAAATCCAAATGTGTTGGCGGTGTCTCGAGGCACATCAAATCCTTGGTACAAGAAATCGTCTGCTGTTACGTTTATTGGATTTTTACAGAAGCGTCCATTTATAAACACTGTCAAAATGTCGACAATATATTAGTTAAATGAAGTATAAATTCACATCATGAAAATATCTGAAATCGATTCAAAATAATTAAAAAAAAGAGACAATCATCATATATTAGATACCTAAATACCTTCCTCTTAGCTTTTAAAGAACAGGAAAAGATAATTGCTTCGTAGCTTGAATAAATTATATGGGACTTGGAATCCAAACAACACTTCATAATTATATTTCAGCTCGAGTCCTAGCATATGCTTCTCATATTATTTCTGTTAGCATATGCTTCTCAGTTCTCATCTTATTTATGTTAGTATACTTGTTGAATGCAATTCATAAAACATACGTAAAAAATAAAAATAAAAAGGTCCAATACTACATCTGAACAAGTAGTCTTTCAGCAAATTTGTTTTACAGCTTGTAAAGCTCATTTTATTATTTCATATACAGGATGATGGTTGGTATTGTTAGTTGGAAATTTCTTTGCGTTGCTTATAGCATGTCATAGGTAGTTTGTTAGTACTATTTTTAGTTAATATCGTCCGTTCTCTAGGTATTTAAAACTACTAAGTAAAAATTACAAAAGATAAGAAGAAAAGCTCACTTACGTTCATTTTTAGGATCATTGTGTGTGACGCAGAAATCCTGTAACATGCTGGGATCAGTAGCGTGGGAGACGCTCAAACTCGTAGCTAGAAGAATAATGCAAGCGTAGACTTTTAGGGCACCCATTTTCCGATGATAATTGAAGTATGTTTCTATTTGGGAACTTGTAAGCTGTGATAATGATAATATGGCAGGGCGACGTCTCTTTTTAAACTTGTTCGTAGTTGACTTTGTCCTAGCATCTTAAACTTACATATTGCAACTACGACGCCTTGATGCAACTAGGGAGTATTCTAATCTCTACAAACGTAATGCGATGCAGGCTTCATTTGTAGATTACCTCAATTTAGTACTCAGTACATGTGTTTCAACGTTGGCAGTAAGCCAATCAACCTTATAGGCTCACGCAACAGCAGTACAGCACATCGCTGACTTAATCCAAATGGAACCCGTTTTTGGATTAAATTGCTATCGGAGTATATTATATCCCTGAGGATATGAATTGCTTTCGAAACTCACTCTCAATTTATGTAGGGATAAATATAATAAATAAAACACCCTTATTCTTTGAGGGAAATAAGGGTTGAAATTTTTCTCCCAAGGAAAAGAAATACAAGATACACCCGGTTGTACCATAAAAGTAGACACATCACACATGCGTCTCCAAGAACAAGTACCAATATATATCAGTACGTACTTCCTCAATACAAGCTAGGATTCACTAAAAATGTGAATCAATCTGAACTTTGTATGCCGCAGCTCAACATGAGCAGGGATATAACAAATTTCACACCCTAAACAAATGTCACTGCTAACAGA
This sequence comes from Corrigiola litoralis, assembly GCA_901111285.1. Lineage (NCBI taxonomy): Eukaryota > Viridiplantae > Streptophyta > Magnoliopsida > Caryophyllales > Caryophyllaceae > Corrigiola > Corrigiola litoralis. Next base: position 12,528 of record CAAKMY010026996.1, on the reverse strand, counting down.
TTCCAGCAGGGTGAAGGAAACAAATAATATATGACCCCAGAAGGGGAAAAAATGACAATGTAAAGAATGATTGATAAATTAACAAATCTGCTAGCAGTCCCTTCTTTGACACCCGTGGTTCACAATGGAAGTGTGATAACGCCCTAAACAACCAAAAGCACTCCGAGCTTCCCCATCTATTGGCCGGGGTCTGTGCCGTAGACCCTGTATGTCACACTAAGTTAACTTGTCACTTGGCAAAGATAAGTCTTTGTCTTGGCAAAGATATAGATACAACTGTAGATAAATGTGAGGCCAGAGAAATGAATAGCTCGACTGCCCACCAAAGTACTTGTCATTACGGAAAGCTTCTCATTATTTGTACTCCCAATTAAAGAGATCAAGCAGGATGTTCATATGACCAAGACTCCTCGGCTAAGATCCCTGAAACAGGTGATTACCGAATAGGCGTTCAAACTAATGGAAAGCTTCAACTCACCTGCTCTCCAATCAAGTCAAGACCAACAACCAGGAAAGTGATTCCTTGAAATAGCAGGAAATAAAAATGAACTCCCTGAGCTGATAACAAGCTTCTGACTGAGGCAGTCAACAAAATAAAGGCTAGCGTAAGTTCCTTTCTGTACAACCGATTTCTTTTCTTTTTCACACTTTTCTTGCTCATGTTCAATTTGTTCAACTCTTCGAGACCTGAATCAGATGCAGACCTTTGTATAACTTCAGGTCCCTTTTCAGATAAAGCAAGTAGATCAGCCTCAGATGACCTGCCAGATTTCTTGGTGACCACCCACTCATAGGAGCCTTTGAATCGGAACAGTCCACTAATCATCGCATTGAACTTGGTAACAGACATTGTGTTCTCAAACAATAGATAGGGCACTATGAATGGAAATGACTGCGGAGATGGGAGGATATTCAACACAGACATGAAACCAGGGACATAACAGACAACCCAAGCTGGTAAATGAGCTTCTGGAAGAAACATAGTCAGTGGAAGAATGATGCAGAACAGAGTGAAAGAATAGAAGGGAAGTACAAGCTTCCGAAGCAGGAAGAAAAGGAATATTAGATTGGACTTCTTGCTCCAACTCATCTGAAAGAAAAACAATGCACTTGTTAGAATATGAATATAGTTGGATTTACTTCCTGTATTAGGACCTAGTCTGTTATGTATACACGGGCCAGTATTCATGTACTTGTACAATGCTACAATTAGACACAAAGCTTCGAAAACCTAATACTTCCAAGATATTTTGTACAAATTCTAACAGACCTAATTTAAGTTAAAATTAGACAGTGTATGTTAATAATTGGTGCTAACCGTATTAGCTACAAAAGCAAGAGTCGGTTTTGAAAAATCGGATAAGCCATCAGCAGAAACCATGGTCCTACACTTTACAAACTCCACCAAATACTCTGAAGAAACAGTTACTCTTTTTCGATGTTCATCAATTGCATCAGAATTCTAAAGATAAAATTTGTCGGAGACAATAAAGAGAATAGTAGTTGGAGGCGTGTGTAAGTTACGGAGAGATGCATAAAAGAGGAGTTTCGTCAAGCTCACATAAGAAGAGCCTACATCTACATAGAGGAGATCTGTAGAACCAGAAATTTTTATCTAGACCTTCACGTCTATGCAATGATTTAAAGGATCCAAAACACTTGGTTCGTCAGTAGATCTGGAAGGCAGAAGCCATTTTTGTATTTTACTGAGCATCGGTACAGACAAAAGCATAAGATTGTCCTGTTTCCCAAGCAAATCAAACTTAGTTTTAAAGGTATTCACACAATGTAACCTGTCAGCAACAACAACAACAAAAAAAAACATCTATATTACACACACTCATACAATGTTCCTCAACCTACTGCAAATCATTTTAGTTTACATGTCCCTCATATCTACATTAAATATCATTGTTTGCCTGTCAAGTCCAGTTTCTAAAGCCCAACCACCAAATCTAAGAGATAAAGACTACTCTATAATTAATTAGGAACTATACCAATGAGTGCGTCTTCTTATTCAACTTATACTGCAAAAGAAGGCAGACAACCCAGGTTCAAAATGCTAGGTTTACATGTGCAATTACTTAAGCCTATGTAACGATATTTCCTTGAGCATCCCCAAAACCAAAACCACCAAATTCAGCCAAAACCCAAAATTGTATACAAATAGGATAAGAGTCCGAAAAGCATAATAGAACCCACACCAGGAAGAGCTTATATAAAGAGAAAAATAATTTGAACACCAATACCTTTGAACGAATTACTTCCATAAAGCACATACGGAATAATTGCATAGGACCTGAATGCCAACGATGTTGCTGCTTCTTGTACGCTTCATATGACTCTGGCAGCTCACAAAGGCACTGCAAAAACATTATTATTAATTACAAGCGAATTATATTGTTTCAGATGAAAGAGCCCTCACAATGTATGCATATACCAACCTGAACGTCATTTAGAAAGATGAACTTCCACCCACAAAGGTGAGCACGGACAGCAACATCCATGTCCTCCACAGTTGTCCTATCTGACCAGCCACCAGAATCCTCTAGCGCCTTGATTCTCCAGACACCAGCAGTTCCATTGAAACCAAAAAAGTTGATGAACACCCCATTGACCTGCTGTTCCACCTCAAAGTGGAAGCACAGATTAATATTCTGCAATCTTGTCAGCAAATTCTCATCCTTGTTCACGAAAGCCCATCTTGTTTGAACTAGTCCAAGATCATCATTTCCCTTCAAGGTAGAAAACAAAAAATTTAGAGGACGCGCAAACACTTTACTGCTATTTCCAGATCATACAAGGCCATACATTAAGCAGCCAAGAGATCATGAGATCACTGGCATATTTTGCAATATGCATATTCAAAACTTTGCAGCCCACTGAGATTCCCTTGGATTAAGGACTAATGTAGCTGTCACATAATTGAAGGAAATACCTGCCTAAGCTCCTCAGCAAGAGCTAATCTATACATGTTCGAGAGCCAAGAGAACAAGGTAGATAAGGCGACACAAAGAGAGAAAGTAGAATACCTTGAAATAAGGGACCGTTTTCTTCAGGAAATCTGGTGTTGGTTGAAAATCCGCATCAAAGATTGCAACAAACTCATAATTTTTGACATAGTCGCAATTCATTGCAGAGTTCAGATTTCCAGCCTTGTAACCCGTACGTATGAGACGGTGCCTATACAAGATGGGCACACCCCTTTGTTGCCACTTTTGACATTCCAGTTTTATCAGCTGTTGAACATCAGGATCATCAGAATCATCCAAAACTTGCACAAGCATTCTTTCCCTTGGCCAGTCCATGACACATACTGCTCCAATGGAATTTTGATAGACCTGTTCACACCCATGTCAGAATTATTAGCTAGAGTAAAATATATTAGCCTTAAACACAATTGGGGTCGGCAAACAATTAAACTTAAACCAACACAAAAAATGACCATGTGCAAATAAAATCAATTTTGTCAAAAGTATTTCAAATGCGTTAAAAAAATAATGACAACAGGTGACACAATGCAAAAATGGGCAATCAAGGTTGACATTTGTAGTCCTACTAAGCCAGTATCACTCTTTGAAGAGAGGGAAGTAGGCGATGTAAATTAGGGGATACAGGAGCCAACTAATCCAACTCAGCGTATCTTGCATTTGACAAATGGCAACACAATCAGTGAAACCTAAATAGTATTCAAGTTGGTCACACTACAAAATCTCTTCCCCACTACCTCGTCAGATCCTGCCATTTTCCCTCGCAATTAGGAAATTTCTCCATAGACCTAACAATTGTTTTTGTTTAACAATGTTTACTTCTTTGCCACAGATATCTCACTTATGTCTCTAGACATGATAGCAGCAAGTACTATGTAAAATTGAAAGTTCAGACTAAATGAAAACTATATACAGTACCAGTATACTTGATACAAATGCTTTAGGCAAACACAGTTTCCTCGAAACCTATATATTACCCCTATACAGAGCACATCATACTCTGATGTGGGAGTTTCCATCTATTGTAAACCTCAAAAGATATGCCACATAACCACATTACCACTTCACCCAAATTGCCACGTAAGAGTCAAGACTTGAAATGCTGACTTTTGAAAAGTGTGTCCTCCATATACATGTCTCTTGTATAAGGACAGAAACATTCTCTACAAAATTGCATGACCAGCACTTTGCATCTATTAAGCTACAGGGTGTTGGTGTGAAATGCTAGGCATCTGTTAGCCGCACCCTATAAGTCACTTGGGAAGCAAGCATTAAAATCCCGATTGCACGCAGCAAAAAATCGAAATATAACTGAAGACACATACATACACAAATAGTCATACTCGATAGCTTACCATAATAGCTCCCCTCAAATAGCCTCACACACCAACCAATTGATCATACCTAACTAATCAATACATTATTTTAAGCAGCTTATTTTAGACATGAAAAAATACAGTAGGAAGAGAGATGATTTACAACTGCTGAAGCAAGGAGTTCTGTAAACAAATTAAGAAATAAACAGAGGGTCAATCATGCTTTACACCATTAGGAAGCAAACCTAAAGGTCACTCATAAGGTGGCACCAAAGAGGGGCAATGTAGAATGTAGATCACTCTATTTCACATAACCAGTGACACTAATTAAGAGGAAAAGAGCATGATCAATCCTCACCATCCACAAACCCCAAAAGAGAGCCACAGAAATCTTCCATAAATTTTTTTGAAACATCAAAAGGAAATGAAAACAAAGGCTCTGGGGGAACGGAAGAAACACAGGAGTTCAATGATTCTCAAAGAAGGAATACAGAAAGAAACTATGATATGCAATAGCGTTAACGAAAATATAGAAGCATGTTTTTAGCTCGATCTGGAGCATTACACTTGACTTTCTTTCTTGCTCTCTCATTTGTGTACCTTGGGTATACCGAAAATGCACAGCCATCAGCAACACAACTCTTCCAAGACTCACCATGAATCCATGATTTATTTTGATTTCTCAAAAGACCTTGACTTTACTATAGTACTACTACTGATAACAAATTGGTCAAGAATTAAGCAGGCAACACAGCGACAAGAACGGGATAGTAGAAACCAGAAGATAATAAGACTGATCATTGATCAATATCAACCTAATACAACACCACAAGATTACTGCAAATACTAGCTAGTAGTTTGATAACTATCACCAAAGTTAATAAGAATGATCAATAACGAGCCTAATACAACACCAGAAGATGATAAGCTCAGCAAAATTGCAGATTCTAGGACGAAAACGCTAGATATAGTATTATATTCTCTCTAATGCAAAAGTCAATATTTATGACATCTACCCAATCCAAAGTTTACCATCAGAACAAAAATGCTAAGGCCTCCAACTAGATTTTGACTAATTCACTCCCTTTAGATTCTCAACAAGATAAAAAGTAAGTCAATCAATCCTCGAGTAAATATTGACTAATTTACTCTCTTTCTATTCTCAACTGAAAATTACCTAATTAACGCTCTTTTTATTCTCATCTATCAATCAAAACAATGCCGAGGCGCAATTGACCAAAATCTGAACACTCTTGTTGATTCTCATCTAACGTTGATTCTCACCTACAAATTAAGGAATGTGCTCACAGTCGTATTTCGACTACCTATATAAAGTACTTTATTCTCTTTCAATTCTCAACTAGGTATTAACTAATGTAATCTTTCAATTTTTCGATTAAATCAAAACAATGCAGATCAAATACTAGCACAACAAATTTGCGAAAACCACGACTAGATATTAACTGAGTACTCTCCAAATGTAAATTAAATAGTAACTAATCAACTCCCTTTCGATTCTCAACTAGATATTAACTCGTAATTTACTTTCTTCCTATTTTGAACTGGACATTAGTCAATTCACTCTCTTTCAATTCTCTAGTAGACATTAACTAATAAACTCTCTCTCGAATCTCAATTCTCTACTATACATTTCGATTATCAACTACATTTTAATTAGTTCGTTCACTTTAATTCTCAACAAAACATTGACAGATGCATTTTTCTTAACTAGATTTTAACCAACTCACTCTCTTTCAATTCTAAACAATGCTCAGGCACAATTGATCTAAACTTACTCTCTTCACATATTCAAATCTCAACTAGCTATATATTACGGAATCCACTCTCTTTCAATTCTCAACTAGCATTCAAATTGGCAACAATATAAAGACAATGCGGAGGCACAACAGACCGAAATCAACAAACAAAAACGAAAAACAAAGCAGTAGGAAGGTCCGAAACCTACATGTCCTTACCTCCCTCTCATTGCACATAGGAATCTGAACAAGCACCATGGGAAACTCCTCCACGGGGCTCAACCCCGTATACTCCACGGACGCGACCGGCTTAATTTTCCTCAACTTAATCCAAAAGCACCCGAGCATCAAGACGGCCCTATCCACGGACTGAACCAGAAACAAAACAATACAAACATTCGACAAGCTCTGCAGGGGCGGGGCCAGGTACTCCGCCCGGGCCCGCAGCCACGTAGCGTAAACGAGCTCGAGGAAGCCGAGGAGCTCGGCCCGGTGAAGCGAGGGGGGGCTGAAGTGCCAGCCTTTGAAGAAGGCGAGAGTCTCGAAGAGCATGAGGATGAGGAGGAGGGCGAGGAGGGACCGGATGAGGGCGTAGAGGCGGCGGGAGGCGGGGGCGCGGCGGAGGGGAGAGGGGGAGGAGGAGTGGGAGCGGATGCGGCGGGTGGCGGTGCGGAGGAGGGAGAGGGAGGAGGAGAGGAGGGAGGAGAGGGAGAGGAGGAGGTGGTGGAACTTGAGGAGGAGGAAGAAGGAGAGCTGGCGGGGGGTACGTGTACGGTGGTGGTGGTCTTTGGGGGTCTGGACGGTGGAGATTGGGAGAGTGACGTCAGATGGGGAGGAGGGTGATGACGTGGAGGAGGATGACGTGGAGGATGACGTGTTCGGGATGTCGCGTTGTTGTTTGGCCCACCATTCTTGGAACTCGTAGTTCGGTGGTCGGGACATGTTTACTTTTCCTTCTTACTATGTTTGTTAATGTGTTAATGTGTTAATGTGTTTAAGTTAGTTAGTTCGGAGTTTATTAAGAGATCGATCTCTGTTTGTTTGTTTGTTCAGTGAGACATGAAAGTGGACATCCAGTTTCTATGTTTTCTCTGTGTCAGTGATCCGGAGTTTGGGGGGGTTAATCTCACCTATTTTTAGCATGAATTGATCTACTGCTTTTAACGGTATCCTTACCACAAATCCTCACAGCTCCAACTAAAAACTCTTCACATGCTCTCTATCTACAAACTGCTTTTAACGGTATCCGGAGTAGTTTTTGGCTTCGGTGTTCATCCTAAGTTTTAACGGTGTTCTTAGCAAGATTATGACTCTCATTATCAAGTAATTCGTCTCTTAAGTAATAAGATCATAAGTTTTGTCATCACGTAATTGTCCTACTTTATTTTTAGGATTTTTTCATAAATGGT
>CAAKMY010026985.1:339-23794 GCA_901111285.1 Corrigiola litoralis | reverse complement strand
TATATATATATATATATAGATGTAGGGTTAACCTTTGTGTTGGGTTATATAGCTAGTATCCCATTATTATAACACATCGTTGAGGGGGAGAGGGAGAGGGAAGGAGAAACTCATGTTGTGAGCTTTTAGTTGCTATGTTTGACGTATCATAGACCACTATTATTCTTTAAGATACCTCACCTATATAAACTTTAATATCAATATTATGTAACTTTCTTCTGATTTCCCATAGACACACTTGCTCGATTTAGGTAATGTACACATGCATTCTCATATTCATGAATGTTTATTATTGTATCTTTTGCACAAAACCATCAATTAGTGCTTTAATATACAATTATATGAGAACAATATCAATGTTATTTTTTGCAACTTTTCCAAGAGGAGAAGTCTTCTTCCCTAACAAACTAACTGTAAAGTTCTGTAGAATTTTTTTCTCTATTTCGCCACTGAAACCTCCTCTTCCTCACTTTCTCAAAATGACTTTGGAAGGACATTTCTTTGTCAGAAGAAGTCTTGTCATTCTTGAACATATACTCACCCTCGAAAACCATCAAGGGCCAATTTAGAGAGAGCATTATCTACCGGGTACTTGAGAGATTTCAAAAAGTTTCTCAGGTAAAAAGAACTTTCGCCAGCAGTTTCCAGTTTTCATATGGATAAGAATGTTTTGAGTTATCACAATATAAGGTTCAATTACAAACAGATGTACTTCACGACCACATCTAATATTTCTAACCCCGTTGCCCAAGTTGGGGTTCGTCGGGGAAGAAAACAACAATATGAGGGCCATCAAAAAGGGGTGCCATCAATAGGGAAGGGGGATAAGCGGAAAGAGGGAGAGCCATAGAGGGGATTAGATGCGCTTGTTGCAATGAGGTGGATGGGAGGCGACGTCATAGGAAAGGGGATGGGTGTGGCCCGATGAAAGTAGGGATGGGAGAGGGGTCGACAATAGGGTTTGTGGCTTTTTGCCGGAAAAGGGAAGGCGAGGGTGGAGGGTAAAATTCAAATGACCAAGTAGTACAACTCCTACGACATGAGACTACTGTTGTCAACCATGTTAAAAGTTGGAAGTATTTTGTATATTTCAATAATTGAGATTATTTTTGTTTAATAAGTAATAATACGGATTTTTTTTTGTCAAATTTTACTTCTAAATCTTGATCGGCCAAATAGTAAACCAATTGTGATTTTTTGGATTATATAGGTCAAGTTTAGCATCAGGTAAGAATTTAATAGCTCTAAAATCCATGACCTTATTAGATACATCTATCTCCTTTTCACATTTAGAAACCTGCAAATATATGTAAACCCCTGTTTCATGATCTTACCCAACAAAGAGTTATGAAAAGATTAGCTAGCTGAACCTGATCGGCTCGATCCAGGAGGCAAGAGGAAAGACGGTTTAAAGACTCCCATCCTAAAAACATATAGCGAGCAATCTTTTGCCAATCGAGCCATATATATTGGGTTCTGTCTAAGAAAAAAAAATAGCTCAAATATTAGAGCTCTCTTATCACAATCATGGAGTTGAAAATTCGATTTTTATCAACTTTATGCGCACATTCCTAACAGAAAAATAATAATATTGGGGTACATCTACGTGGGGAAATGATTTTTACACTCCTCTTGTTGATTTTTACACTCCCCATGTGAGAGGAATTAAAAATTCACAAAAAATATGTGCTCTCACATGAAAGAGGCTAGTGGGAGTGTAAAAATAACTTGGGGGAGTGTAAAAATCAGTTCCCATCTACGTGCTCTTAATTTACAAACAATGTGAGTCATGTGAGCATGAAACCTCGAATGCGTCGCATGAAACTCGCGCGAACAACATGAAGCAACGCAGGCCACTTAAACAAACACGTACACTCACTTGAAGCCAAGTTTGTACTTTAGCTGTTAATGTAAGTAGTTATTTCCCTCTCCTTTTGTACACGTCCACCCACCACTTCACTTTGATGCTTACATCTCTTATCCTTGACATTTTTTAACTAACACCGCCCCATTTTGATTTCCTTCCTTGTTTGCACATTTCATCACCTACCATTATATTCTACTCACTCAACTTATAAGCATTTCTCAAAGTTATTATTTCTACAAACTTTGGCAAAAGATTTTGGGTAGTGTACAGTTTGAAGAAGAGGTTCCATGGCTCTCAATTTTCTGTCTACTGCAGAGATTAAATCAATCTCCTTTTTAGATTCCTCTAATTCTACACTCCATCCCAAACTTAAAGGTACCACCTTTCTTGTTTTGTCTTCAAAGTTGAAGTGATATTCTGGTAGTTTTTGGGTGGTATGTATTCTTTTTGATTGGTGATCTTAGAATCTTTTTATCTTTTGAGTGGTTTTACTTGATTCTGTTACTGTTTCATGATGTTGGTATGATCAAGTTTTTAACTTTTGGTAGATTTTGGTTATTTTTTGGAATATGTTTGTGTCAAGTAGTTGTTATTTACTTGTTAATGTTGTTTGTGATCTTAATATATTTGATTGTATTTTGCACATGTTTCATTGAGGGTGGGAGTGATGTATTAGTTTGACCAGACCATGCATTATTTGTAATTAGAGAACTTTGTGAGTAGTTGGATTATTCTTGTATTATACTTATTGTTTAAGGGGTCAAAAACATGTGTTCATGAACAGTTGTTAAAGGGTTGGTCAATTTTTTTTTTGACCGCCAAAGAAAAGAACTAGCTCAAGTGTTTAGAGCTCTCTTACCCCAATCATGAGGTTGGGGGTTCGATTTTTATCAGCGACTTTGTGCGCACATTTCAGACCAAATAAAAAATATCTTTTTTTGATTGCCTATGTAGGCTTGTAACGAAATTAGCAAGCTTTTGAGAATGGAGGGTTTTGATGTCACTAAGGACAAGGAGTATCACAGGATTATGGGAGTATACTAAAAGAATAAGGTGTTGAAAGGTTATGTGATTGGTTTTTGATTGAAAGGAATAATGAGTATCTTTCTGCAGTAACTTTCATGATTAGTGGATTTTTAGTATCTTTTTTGATGTGATGGGAGAATGTGAGTTTGTCTATCGACGTAGTGTTATTTTAAGAACAGTAGTTTAGATGCCTTTGGTGGAAGAAGGAATGTACATTGTTGTGGTATCTTTGTGATTACATGAAGCATATGCTTTGGGTGCACTGTGGGAACTTGTAGGGGCCAAAGCATCTAGAGTTGAGTTTTAAAATGTATTTTCTTTCCCCTCGTAGTGTTTGCTAGCGAGGAACCCCTTTTTTGATAATATTGGGAAATTAATGGAGAAGTCGTGTTCGCCATTGTCAGTCTCCCTTTGGCTGTCTCTATCAGTCTGCCGCTTTTCATTTGCCCGTCTAGAATGTTACATTTAGCTCCTTCCTTTCCTGTGGTCGAAACTCGAATGTCTGTTTTTCCTTGCTTCATACAGATATGAAGGCTGTTTATATTGTTAAAGATGGCGACATAATCATGCATCTAGTGATTATAGCAGCCTTCAGGATCGACTGGGACTCTTTCACTGATCTTCTATTGGGCTCCTGTATTGTGGTAAGTTATTGAGACATGCTTCAATCAAGTAAATATCTTACCCTCACAAAGACCCTCACAAAGACCTCAATTACTTGTTGGGGTAGCGCCATTAAGTTGACTTAGTTAATGTCACACTGACATCAACCATATGGCACTTCTCTTTACTCTTGATAGACAGTGGAATAGGGCAGCTTTCTGGTGTGTACTGGTTTTATTCCAACCAGGTTTGAAGTTTGGAGTGCCAACATCGTTTTTTTTTTCTTGTTGGCCATTGCATGAGCCTGAGAGTCTTTCAGCGATGTATTTTAGTATGTGACTGTGTGAAAAGGGTGAAATTTTTGCATGGTCCAGAACCAATGCTCCCACCTTTCACAAAGAGGTGGTTACCAAATGCAAAATCATTGCTGTATTTTGGATCTGACTCTGAGTACTTTTAGGTGGGTTCACTTGGAAAAGGAAGGACTGTATACAATCATTTGGTAGAAGGATTTGTTGTTCGGCTCAATCAGCTCAGCCACCACCTCCAGCCTGGCCTGGACGAGCTGTAGCAGAACCTGGTCGTAAGGCTTGGGATGGTCCAAAGCCTATTTCAATTGTTGGATCTACTGGGTCGATCGGTACTCAGGTGAGTTTATGAGTTCATGGTGAATGTAAGTGTAATATTCATGTAAGTTCACTTATTTGCTAGTGCAAAGGAACATGTCTTAGAACATTTGTTCTAATATGGACTATCTGTACAACATTGAGCATAAGAACTGATCAACTTAGACATGCTGTTCCTTTTCTGACAGTGTATATAATTGCTTAACTTTTTCTATCAGTTTTCCTACTTGCTTCTGATTAAGAGCTACTACTTTGCAGACATTAGACATTGTTGCAGAGAATCCAGATAAGTTCAGAGTAGTAGCTCTTGCCGCTGGTTCAAATGTGACTCTTCTTGCCGATCAGGTAATCAAGGCTATTTAATATTGTGTATTGTTGTTACCTGCTACAGTTTTTCTCTTTAGCTGATTAGTGCAAAATATGACTTTATTTGTATACTGCTAGTGAAAGTATGATAGACGTCATTACACACTTAACAATATGGCACTAGAAACAGATAAATCCTTAATTCTCCTGAGTGATATGGCACTAGAAACAGATAAATCCTTAATTCTCCTGAGTGCTCAAGTACTATATATTTCACTTATCATTTATGGTTCTCGATGCCTAGGTCAAGAGATTTAAACCTGAGCTGGTTGCTGTCAGAAATGAGTCCTTAATTGGTGAACTCAGAGAGGCTCTATCTGATATTGAGCACAAGATAGAAATTATTCCAGGAGAGGAGGGTATAGTTGAGGTGATGCTGGATTTGATCATTCTGGTTATTGCATCTGTTGTGAAGAACTTTTGAACTTATATCTCCTGCTGGTACTGCAGGTTGCTCGCCACCCAGATGCTGTTAGTGTAGTTACAGGGATAGTTGGTTGTGCAGGGCTTAAGGTAAGAAGATCAGTCAATAAACTATCAGATCTATTGTATAAGTTTATATTGAACAAATTAACCAGTTTTATGGCTTTCTGGTTGCTTTAGCCTACAGTGGCCGCCATTGAAGCAGGCAAAGACATAGCATTAGCCAATAAGGAGACCCTCATTGCTGGTGGTCCTTTTGTCCTTCCCCTTGCACGCAAGCATAATGTTAAGATTCTTCCAGCTGATTCTGAACACTCTGCAATATTTCAGGTAGAGTTTATGTAGAATTAATTTATGTGAAGGGCCTGATGTGGGCTGCTAACTTTCGATACTTCGAATATCAGTGATGTTCTGCTCCACAATGTGGTGTTTCTTCATGTTCCCATAAACTTGCATGATTTCTGGATGATCTGCAGTCGTACATGTGATAAAATTCCGACTGAGATGAGGCTTTTCTTGTTCAGTGTATTCAAGGTTTACCAGAAGGAGCTCTTAGGCGCATTATTTTGACAGCATCTGGTGGAGCGTTCAGGTACTTAAACAAGCATTAGCTTGTAGAGATCTCAATCATGTTATGTTTTCTGATAGTAGGTATAATACTTTTTTTCTGGCCGACGGTTCAGATTTCCTGATATTATTGTCATTTTTCTACATCTAGCAGTAATAGAGTGCATCTATACTCTCATTTCCACATTCTTTGTAAGTTGATTTTGCTGTGGTCAGTGTTCATTTTGAGCCATTCTGTGGATGGGATATTGATTTAGATTTTTTTGTTCTTGTCATGAAGATCTTGAAAAGAAAAAAAGAACATGACTTTAAGAACATGTCATAAGCAAAAAGAGTGATAAGTGATTTCTAAGTTCTAACATTTTCAAATTTAATCTTTGCGGGATCGCTTACTCTTGCTGTTCCTTTTTCTTTTCTGGTTTGAAAGGGATTTGCCTGTTGAGAAACTAAAGGAAGTTAAAGTAGCAGATGCCTTGAAACATCCAAACTGGAATATGGGGAAGAAGATTACAGTGGATTCTGCTACTTTGTTCAATAAGGTTTGTTCATACTTCCCCTTTTCTTAGCATGCAATGTACCTTGCCTTTCCTAAATTGACCTTTTAGGGGGTAGATGAAGATTCATTGTAGCATGAGAGCTTTCATTAATGGTTTTTGTCATGTTATGACTTTGACAGGGTCTAGAAGTCATCGAAGCCCATTACTTATTTGGGGCTGAATATGATGACATTGAGATTGTAATTCATCCACAATCTATTATCCATTCAATGATTGAAACACAGGTTTGTTTCAAATGTCACTCACTTTTATGTCTCTTTTCAAAGGTCTTGTATTTAACATGCAAATCAAAGATTTTCTCAGTTGGCAAGACACTGCATTTTTTTAAAAAAAAAAACTAGCCTTTATGTCTGTATTTGAGTTTTATCTTCTTCATCTGTGAAACATGAAATTATCATATCCTGTAATTGGTGGGGAAATTTTCTCGGTTGACCTATCTAAGTAAAGTTGATGTTTGGCGCGAAGAACATTTCACGATTCAGACAATTGCAGATGATATACACTAGTAGTAGATATATTCCTTATTTTAAGTAGTATTTTTATTATTTCAAAAAAAAAGTAGTATTTTTTATTGTTTACCATGTATCAGAGTCTATCATTAGGTAATAGTAGATATGCTTCTCATGTCAATAAGTTTTTGCTGCCGACTGTGTAAGTGAGTCTACAAGACCAATCCTCCAAAGTAGGGGGAAGGGGGGTCAAAAGGGAAAAGGAAAAAACAGGCAAGACAAGACATATGGTAACCAAGTTGCATGGTAGTGTAGTACTTCGTAGGATTTAAGAAATTATACAATAGACTACTGGATTTTGCACACAATAGATACAGTCTGACGAAGTTAGGTGTTTTAGTAAGGAACAAGAACCAGAAAGATATTATTAGTTAATTTGTGGAGCAGGTGGCAGTTTATAACTCTTGTACGATTATATTTAAGTCTGCTGAACCTCTGTTCACTTCTGCAATGACAGGATTCGTCTGTTCTTGCACAATTGGGGTGGCCTGATATGCGATTGCCTATCCTGTACACAATGTCATGGCCAGATAGAATATATTGCTCTGAGATAACTTGGCCACGCCTTGATCTCTGCAAGTGAGTATCTTGACTCTTCTTGGTAATTTTGAGTAGTTGGTGTATTTGCATAAGCTTTCGGGTTAATAATATAATCTTCTCAGTAGACCAAAGTATATAAGGGGAGCCAACTGTGGTTTCAAATGTCATATTAGATAGATTTTGGCTGCTAGGTTGTTGTTAGCATTTTCTCTTTTTGTAGGTCTATAGAAATGTCTTTCTATTAGTCTTAGAACTTAGGGGTGAGACTCATTTTGGGCCTTCCAAGACCTGCCTGAGGTGGGACCTCAGACCAGGCTGTTGTTGCTATGGAGATACCTCAAAAGAGTGATCGAAAGCTCTTTGTCTCCAGTCATGGATCAATGCCCTTTTTGCCACATTTTTTTTTTCTGTATATCTTTTGATAATTTTATACTAGTTCAAAAGATAAGGGAGAAGCTATATTAGGATGGATTTTTTTATCAAGGTTTCTGGCTGATAAATTGAAATATGTTTTTTTTTTGGCTTCATTTAAGAGTCAAATGTTAAATGCTGAAAGCTATGATGCAGGCTTGGCTCCTTGACATTCAAAGCTCCTGACAATGAGAAGTACCCATCTATGAATTTGGCTTATGCTGCAGGACGTGCTGGAGGCACTATGACCGGTGTTCTTAGTGCCGCTAACGAGAAAGCCGTCGAAATGTTTATAGATGAGAAGTATGTTTACTCTACCTTCCATTTAAATCTCTGCTTTCATTCAGGGAGTCTTGTTTGAAGGAATTATCTCTAAACTGTTTGCTGTAGCAACTAGCAAATCTCTCCCAACACAGAACATTAGCAAATTTTATGTGTGCCTAGAACTAGAACAAGTGGTTTCTTCATAACCTAGGAAGTATAAACCTACCGCTTCTTCTCCACCTTCCGCTTCCTTGCCTCCTGTATAAAGGAGGAAAGTCCTGCATCCTTGATTCTAGCTTGTTTTTACTCAAAATCTTAAAACATTTCTATTTTCAACATTGTCATATCCTATCATACCATATCTGTGAAACATCACATTCAGAACGGGAGAAGTTCCTCTAGGATATAAAATACAACAGTAATATCAAGAGAATTATGTGGAAAAATAATAATCATCATCACTAGTTCACTACCATTAGCCTACAAAAAGGCTCCCACCCAAGCTGGGTTAAGAGGTGGGGGGGTTTATGCAGCCTTACACCTGAATTTCGGTAACACAGAGAGGTTTCCAATTTACCTTTGAGTTGTTTCCTACGTCACGATAAAAAGAAGTGCAAAAGATGGTAAGAGCCATTTTAATTTAGTCCAATATATTTTAAAACAAAAGATCAGTGATTCTTTGGCTCCAATTTTTAAACGGATTATATGTAGAAGAATAAGTTTGATTTATTGCTGATCGTCACTGCTGCTTGTTGTGTTTTACTCTGCTTTTTCATTACCCAACTATAGGACAAATCCTTTTTGAGGCTTAGTAGCTAATTTAGTGTTATGTTTACAGGATAAGCTACCTTGATATCTTCAAAGTTGTGGAGATGACCTGTGATAAACATCGGAATGAGTTGGTGGAATCACCTTCACTTGAAGAAATTGTGCATTATGACCTTTGGGCACGGGATTATGCTGCCAGTTTGCAGCCTTCCATAGGCTTGACGCCGGTTCCTGTTTAGTTACCAATAATGTCGTGCTCGGTAGTAATTCATTTGATACTAGAATTGGGGATACCTCCTATTTTCATATAGGAGTACAACCATACAAGGCCCAGCCATCCATGATTGGTAAATTTTATGAATGAATCTATAGGCCACAAGATCCACCCAATGTTATTTTACTCCCATCCTCCTCGTGCGATTAGGACTGCAGTATCTACTGATATTTGTAAACATATAATTTTGTCAAGCGGGCCAATTCTTTGAATCGTTCGATTTCTCACCAGTTAATAACTGGCTTGAGAATTACTTCTATCTTGGTGATTGGGGCTTAGAGATAATTGTAAAGCTAGGCCTGCCAATCTGCCATATGCATGGTGGTGTAGAATCTGTACTTGCTCAACCATAAATAAAATAAGGTGGTGCAGCTTACTCGTACCATATATTGCTGTTTCAGTGAAACTACCCATCTTCCTCTATGGAGCATATCGTATTTGAATTTGGCTATTCTTGGTCCAGAAGGGATCATTTATGTTCAATGGAGATAACTCATGATGTCTGGCCATTATTTGATGCGTGATCAATTCTTTTCTTTTTTCAAACTCCTTAAAAACAAGGCATGCTTCTCAAGTGTATATATATATAGTTCTTCCAAAGACACTTAGTAATAAACAAATGAACTGAATGATTGTGATTTGTGATACGATATAAAGACCAAGACATGTTCTTGTGCTTGGATAGCGTGGGGGTATAGCATCATCATGTGGTATAGGTATGTATGTGCAAATTATATGACTAGTTTATGTGGAACTGGTTGCTATTATTGTGCAATGGGAACGATTGTAACATGGACGAAAAACAAGACTTCTTCATTGCGAAGAAATGTAGGAAAGGACATCAATAAATTATGGGGGGAGGCATAATTATTTGTTGGATGAAAGCAATCACGTTGGTGAGTGGAAGTGCAACTATAAGTGTCCATCTCATGACTTCTAGCGAGATCACCCACATAACGATCCTGGCAAGCATATGTGTCTTAAAGCTCTATTGAACACAACTACACAAGTGGTTGTTTCTAAACTGCATTAACGGATGAGCGAGGTCAGCACATTGATCAGCTTTGTACCTTTGCCATTTGCTTTGGCTCTTTTTGTAGGAGAAAACTGTTCCTGTAGGGTTCTTGTTCACATGGCCAGCTTTCATCTGATTGGCTAGTAATACTATTATTCAACAGCTTGCTATATCAGTATCTACTATAACAATGGATTCTTAACTATCGAATAAATCATATGGGATTATAGGGTCAGTTTATTCTGTACAAACTACTCCCTCCATTTCTACCAATTTTTGTCATTTTTCAAATTTCCCCTCACATATTTTGAAAAATGACAAGAATTGGTAGAAATGGAGGGAGATAAACTCGAGCGTAGGGTTATGAGGTCATCAACGCTATTTAGCAGTGTTAGACCAACTTTCTAGGACACATTTATTGAACATCTTAGTCTATACTCCATATAATGGATTAATGGTAATCATCTTGACTGCATAGGAAAAATTGATTTGGCTACAACTGTCCAAATTTTCATAACTGAAGTTAACTTATAGGCTTCCTTATTTTTTCATCCTTTGGTAAAAAGTTAGGCAGCATTGATAATTTGATACACTTAAATTTTGATACTATATTCAGGGGTTTGGATGCTTGATTGATTAAGAACCTTCCGGACAGACATTTTTGATGAATAATTTAGTCAAAAGTTCAGGTTCATGGGCATGTGCTACCGAATATAATGAGTCCTAAATGATTGGTATCTATGATCAAATCCAAAGAATTATGAAATGTTAAGAGGAGTCAGGGTACATAACTTTCTCATTCACACAAAAGGCAAAGGCAGTACTAGTGAACTTGACTGGCAGTCTGCCAATAAGATCTCAAAAGAAGAAACAGTTACAAACGATTATTGTATAGTCATTGCGCTACTGTTTCATCTGTCAACCTTCTGGATGAAAAACAATTGGGGGCCATTAATTGCGAATGTTGGTCTTGTATGTAGAAACAAACAGTTGTTAATTGCTAGAATGTGGCGTTCGGCCTAAAATTTGTGGCTGCTTGCTTCTTACATTGTCAAATGTCAATTATATTGACCATAGTTACACTAAAACAAATACTACTTGACCAAGTACACTAACTTGCATTGACCTTGGAGCTCTTCTCGATTCCCATTCTAGCGTGACGTTCTGGAAGCTGACTTTTCCTCTTTGAGTACGTAAAATAAACAAACAATCTGAAAGTCAAGATAAGGTTTTTTTTTTTTGACAAAGAGGAAAGTCAAGATAGCTTCTACAAAATTTATGGTTTTACCTTGGGATTTAGGGTTTCTTGACATAAAGTACATCTTATCTTTGCTTATTACAATAAAAAGTCTAGAAACATTAGAAAAGTTCAGAAAGATTTATAAGAATGAGAAAAATTCCGGAAAAATAAGCAAAATTTATCTTATATAAAGTTCATAAAAATAAGAACAGTTTCAAAAAAGTAAGTAAATAAGAAAAGGTACGGAATAATAAGCAAAGTTCCAAAAAGTCTTGAAAAGAAAAAGAAAAAAACACTTAAGATAACTAAAAATAAGACTATGAGAGCGCACCCATAATTACTTCTCTTGTTCATGATAGATCTTTTATCTTTATGGTTTTTTTTTTTCTTTTGCCAATTACAATTGTAGTTAAGGTCCCGTAAAGCTTTCACATTTTGTCCTACGTGTACTAGTTGAGACTTGAACGATGGAGTGGTTTAAGGTATTCTTACTAAAAGCATTTACATAATGTAAACTAGAATTTGTGTTGGTTAGCCTCGTAATAAATAAAAAAAATTTATATATTGCGATAGTAGTTCCAGAACTTAATGTTACAGGCCATTATCCTTTTATTAAAGTTGCTAAATTAAATTAACTTGTCTTTCTAAATAGCTCTAGAACGTGTTAGGATTCTCTCCATTTCTTTTTAGAACTGGAGAATAGTCAAGAGAGAGGAAGGTGTTTAGGTCATAAAAAGAGATTAGATCTACACCATTTATTTCTAGGAAATGGAGAGGTGACAAACATATAAACTAGGTAATGGAAAATCCATTTCTTTTAGAAAATGGAGAGAATCCTGACTCCTCTAAAACTTTAAATGGACCAACCATAAACAACTGAAATGTCAATTTGATAGTTATGACTCATGTCCCTCTAGCTAACGGAGTAGTCATCACGCAGTATGTTTTGTATCTTCATATGTATAGTTATGACTCAAGATGGAAAACGCACGAAATCGATAATCTATAGACATCCTTCTACGCATTAGCAGCAATTATACACTCTTAGGCTCCTAGCTGGACATGGTGATTAAATTCTTGGTTTCCCACTAATGCATTGCCAAACTTGAATCAAAGGAGCTAGTCGTTTGTGAGTGGCGCTTGAAATAATTGAGAATCATAATAGAATCAGTGAAGCAAGGACAATGGCCTTCATGTATCTCGCATTCAAGTCACTTTCTTTGCCTCTCAATTCTCATGTACTTTCTCCTAATGCATCAGATGCTTTTGTGCTGTCAGAAAGTGAGATTTACGTCTAGCCGTATAGATATCTCGTCTCCTACTAACCATGGCTTGACCCTACAGACGCTACAGTGCTACACTACTACAGCTTTCGTGGTTTGCTCGCCCTGTCCCACGACGATAAGCACTTTGCTCTTTTTAACCACGAGATCTCTTTCTTAGTGACCTGAATTGCAAACGGGTACGGGGTAGGGGTACCGTATTGATCCATTACGTATGTATGTATACGTAATACGTTTATGTTAAAAGTTACACTCTTAATTAATTAGGACATGTCTCTTTGAACTTTATCTGTTTTTCTTCTTAAGTTCTTATTTTCTCCTGAACTTTTTTGGTTTATCATACTTATCAATGTTATTTTATCATTAATAATTAGATGTAAAAATTTAAATAAATTATATATTTATTAACTAAATTTGTGTCTAAAAATACCTTTATATATTTAAATTTTCTTATAATTTACAATTTTATATTTTGAGTAATTAATTATTAATTATTATTATTAAATGATACTCATGTATAAGAAATCGAATGGACCATAGAGAGATTATAATACTCATGTATAAGAGTCTAAGCATGCCGACTCTTGACTTTAAAATCATCAGCATAATTTAGAATTTCAGATAGCATGACTTGTCACTCCATCCCACCCATTTCTCTCTGATAATGCATTGATGCTATGTTTCTAGATGATGCAAGTTGCATGTAGTATGTCTTCACATTTTCTCAAAACATACTTGTGCCCGCAATTGACTTTCTGGCTGTGTGCTTAAATGATGATACACCATCTAGATAAATCAATGTAAATCATTCAATTAGCTAAATCAACATCCGAATTATGTTTATCTTCCCTGGCCCTTACTTACCGATGAACGGAATCATATAGGTTTTACAAATTATTAAAAATATCGCCTATTTTTATTATAAAAGTCAACCAACTCTTATAAGCTAAATTTTCTTAAGCTTCTTATAAGCCCAAATTGAGTTGAAGATGTATATGTCTTTCTTGGGCCAATATGGCTTGATCTATTTTTATAATAAAAATAGACTGTCTCTCCCAAAACTAGTTGCATAAGTTTCTTGTCTTTGGTATTTCCCTCCCGTCCACAAGGACCACAACTAGTCAATCAATGACTAAGAAGATCATAGCCAGAGTCCAAAGTGTATGAGGGATACCATGTGGCCCTCCCGTATTTGTCAATATCTATTTGTTTTTTTTTTTAGGGTTAGAAGTATGCAATACTAGCCAAGTAGCTTGATTGGCCTTAAAAAAAAATACATTTTACATTTTTGTATATAGAATATTAAGAAAAGTGTAATATTTGGAAATTATGGAATACAACAACGTGAGCATTTTAGTTTTAGATGATATTCTATATGTTTTTGGGAAAGTAATCTAAAATTTTTTAAAATTTGACACGCAAAAAGCAAACATGAAACTTGATGAGAAAACTGTGAGCATAGACCGATCTGTGTACCCTACCTTGAAAGACTAACTTGTTAGGGCAACCACAACGGTGGTCTTTTAAGCCCCAGTTCGTTCGTTAGAACGTTCGTCTCGCCGTTTGACCATTGGCGTTGTTGACGTAGTCCTTGACAGAAAACTTGGTTTGTTGCAGAGAAGGAGAGAGAAGGGGAAATCAGGGGGAATAGGGAGAGTTCGAGCGTGAGTGAAAAAGAAAGGGAGGAAAAGAAGGGAGTGTGCTTCAGGCGCTTGGGAGAGGGGAAAAAGAAAGGAGATGCTTTTGGGGAGCCTCTCTCTCCTTGACATGTGTCTTTTTTTTTTGTCAGTCCTTGACATGTGTCTTTGGGTCTATTTTGACTGAAAAAAAATATAGGATTAGTGGAATGTGGGACCCATTTAAAAACTTGAGTTTGGTTTGTCCATTATTGAGTTTTTTGGGTCTAGTTTTTTTTTTTCTCAAATGCTGATGTGGTGGTGATATGTCAAATTAAAAACTTATGTTGGGTTCTACCATTGTGGTTGCCCTTATGCTTGTAATTTGGCTGAATTAGAGCCTGTTTGGCCCAACTTTTATATAAGTGTTTTTACTTTTTAAAAGTAGTTTTCTAAGAAACTGATTTTATGAAAACTAATGAGTGTTTGATTGAGCTTATATTAAAACTACTTTTAACAAATGTGTATTGTTTGGCCTAAAACCATGAATAAATAATTATAAATTTTAATAGTAGTAATGAAAAATAAAGTATATTCATCTATGGTAAGTTTGATAACATGTACTTCAAATAAGGCAAGTTTGGTCAAAATATCTAGCAAATTCTTAAAATATATTCATAATTAAGCTCATAAACCATCTTTTGAGAGAAGTAGATCCACAAGTAGCAAATTGGTGCTTCTGCTTTTAAGAGGTATTTTCTTCTTTTTTGGGCTTTTGCAGTTTTTGAAAAACACTTTTTGACTTTTGGAAAATTAGGTGTTTGGCCAAGCTTTTGTTTTTTTTCATTGAGAAGATTTTCTAAAAGTTAGGCCAAACACATACTTAGTTGAATAAAGGTAATTTCATGGCAGTTTGGGTACATGATTCATATTCATACCACCATTAAAAAAAAAAGTAGAAAATTGCGCATTACATATTAAAAATAATTATATGATTTGCCACTATGAGTAATATTTTTATTTTTTGTTGGAAAGCTTTATTCAAACTCGTGCAAATTACAAAAGTTAAAAACTTTAGTAAAGTTTTCCATAAGAGACTAGTTCAAATATCATGAGTTCATAAACATGATTCTAGATAAGCTCTCACTTTCAAAATTAAATCTTCTTAACGAAAAGTATCTAAACTCGTTAATGTTTTTCTGTTTAAGCTACGGATCAGGTAGGATCACGATGGAAAATCCGCCAATCACAAGCACATGATAAGAGACCCTTTATTAATCAAGAATTACTCAGCTACCACCTCTCCTCTTAAAAAGGATGTACACAAAATACAGTTGGAGACAATGACATAATTATCTGAAATCATCTACCAAGAACCTTTCAAAGCTATGCTTAGACTTGAGAACTAGTTCAGAAGCACCGTTATGTTTTTTTTTTTTTGTTCATTACTACCGAGTCATCAATATTGGAAAATTAACAAACAACAATACACTATTAAATCTGATAGAGTGATAAATGCGAAAGTAGTAAAGTTACAAGTGTTCTGTACATTAGAAACTGGAAGTATACTCACTTAGGCACTTACAATATGCACATATTTGAACCAAGCAAATGACATCAAATGATCAAACCATGTACATACATAAACATTTTTCTTCATCCATTCATTCTTGTTGCCATTTTTTTTTTTCTTTTTGAAAAGATAAGATATTCACACCTATACATTCAACAAAGTTAAAATCCCCAAAACTTTCCTAGTCCTCAACCTACCAAAGGGGAGAAAAGCAAAAGAAAAAGGATTAAAAACACCTACCCCCATCTCCAACTTTCTCGTATATTTACACACCTTCCCTAGTCCCCACTATGTTCAACATTTAGATTAGCAAATCATAACATGTAATTATAGCTAAAATAATAAAAGAACTGAGTTAAGCCCATGATATAAAATGCTAACCACCATATGATCCATATAATTTTCCGAGTTCAGAACTAGCTAACCACCTGGCGATTCCATATGATTTTACGTAGTTCAAAAGGGGCGAACAGTCCTACTAACACCATGCACACTAGCGAATAACCCAACCAAATCTTGTCGGTAAGGTAAATACGACTTCTTCTTTCCTTCCACATTATTCCCACCTACTCTTCTCTTCCCTCCATTTTTCACCGTGGTCATTTTCTCCTTCCTTTTAACCTCTCCTCCATCAGTAACTTTCTGATTATGCGACGGGGTCAAAAAGACGAAAGCGTCCTTCCCGTCGCTATTACTCCGGTAAAGCAAGTCTCTTATTCGCCAACGTTTCGACAACGATCCCGTGGAAGAACTCTTCTTCTTCATCATCTCTTGTTGTTCTTCGCTCTTCTTCTTCGGGGCCCACACGCAGTAGGTCCCCTCTGGGACCCCCTCCAGCTCATCACCCTCAGACGATGACGAGGACCCCACATTTTCTCTCTCCTTGATCATCAGCTTCCTCAATGGCAACCTCAAGGCCGTAGTTTCACGCTCGCTTGACGCCCTTTCGGCGTCTTTTTGGTACCCGTATACTAGGTCCGTATTGAAGATTGGGTAAACGGGTTTTATCTGACCATTGTAGAATATCTCGTCTGCTGATATGGGTGATGAGTTGTCTTCTCCTACCAAGACAGCGAACTCGAACTCGCTTTCGTTGTCGTCGTCATCTTCATCGTCGTTGTCGTTGACATCCTTGTTGTTGTTGTTATCGGGTTCGATGGCGTTGTCGGGTCCGGTGAGGGACGAGAAAAAGTCGTCATCGTCGTCGAAGGGGTTGTTGTTGGATAGGTTGAGTTCGTGGACCACACGCGCTGCTATGTCGGCGAGATTTTCGGATGAGTAGGTGGTAAAGCTCGGCGATTGAGCCGAGAGTGGTGTGGACGCGCTACTCTCGATGATACTTTGCATTTTTGATAAAATGTGGGAGTTTAATTTGTAGAAAAAGAGGTTGGACAAATGGGGTTTGATGTGGTAGGAGAGCTTATATAGAGGAATAAGTAGTGTACGAAATCAATGACGAAAGCGAGATAATTTACGCGCTATTGCCTATTGGGAGGGGGAATTTGGTAAAGGTAGAAAAACTAGACAAAATTTACTAAAGTGGAGTTAAGTTTTGTATAATTGTATGCTCGTTTGAGAACAAGTGTTTGGTTAAATATAGTAGAAGTACGTAACTTGAGTAGGGGGGAAGCATTTATATACAGTATACGTTAGCAAATGGTAAGTTTGAATGTGGTATGCTTTGTTCACACGGAAACACGTGGCAGGGAGATATGAATTTTGGTAAGGGGTGTATAAAGAATGTGGTATGTGTAAAGATGGTAGGGGGTGTTCACATCATATCATATGTTATGTGTGAAGAGTGGAGTATTTTTCTGTGATCTAGAAGATTGGAAGATCTTATGTTGGTGTCACTGGTGTAGTGGTGTGGTGTATTTTGCGGCCACTTGCTAGTAAAGGGTTGTTTATCTACTTAATAGTCATACCTTGTGTTTTGATATTTTGGTTAGTAGGTTTGTTTATCTAGCTTGTATATGTGTTGTTTTTGAAGGGCCGTGGTTGTATAAATATTTAGATTGCCTCTCTTTGATTATGATTTTTGAAATTATTGATATATATTCCGTACATATTTTTCCGGTAATACCTCGGGTATTGCTTGTATATGAAATATGTAAACAAGATTTTTAGTTCATATGTCTGGAAAGACTGTTTATAAGAACCATTTTTATGTGAAGAAAATCACATACTATGAGTTTACAAGGTTAAGACTATTGTATTCTAAAATAGTACATAATCTATCATCCTCACTATCATTTATTAGCAGTAAAATAATAGATTAGAGTAGAATAATGAGAGTGTAGGAGTATGTTTCTGAAGTGCCAATTACTTAATCCTTTCATAGAATTAAAGGACACATACAGTAATTTTTCTAATCCATATGTATTGAAAGACTATTTATAAAACCATTTCATAGGTGGTTACAAACATAGACGATTGTAAAAGGAAGAGACTATTATAACTCCGAAAAAGTACTATATCATTCTCAATATCTGCAGAAAAATAGTAGAGTCGGATGAAAATAGTGAACGTGTAAAGGTATATTTTAATGGAGTGCAAATGATTCTAGTCCTTTTATAAAAGGACAAACAACTAATGAATATTAGTTTATTAATGTAAAACTTGTATAAATTTAATATGTAACTAGATTACATAAAAAAATAACTAGAGTGGTCTATCATAAAGTCTCATGAAAATAAACGAGCTTTCTAAAAGGTAAATAATTCGAGTTTCTTACAAACCCAAGATAAATAAGAGATTTCTCTTTATTGAGCAGCATGATTGTCTCTCCCAAGTGTTCAATATTACAGTCCTACACAAAACGAAATAGGTATCGCTAGGATTCATTTCCTGCTCAATCATACATTGTACCTTGTTACAGTAGTGTTTTACAAGGCAGTGATGTGTATGGAAGATCATGCCTTCATAATAACAGTATGGAGTATTTTGGCTGCTGAATTTAATTTAGCTGCAATTTTCCGAACACGTGTAAAATCAAAGCCCAAACACCTGTATGTTAGTGTAACTATGAACCAGATGACCATAACCACAATGCATCGAGAATGAAGAAACTGGATATGAATTGGAAATCCTGTTGTGAGCTCCAACAATATGGGTATCAAGTATCTACTATTTGTTCGCAGTTATTTTCATTAGAATAAGTATTATCATACTAACATAATACTTCTGCTACATCATTCAAATAGTATTAACGGTATTGATTGATAGACCCTTAAGTTAAAAGCAAGATTTATTGCATACACCTGAAAATATATACTCTCAAATATATTTGTATGTACTTTTATGTACTTTTTGACAAAAAATAATAATACCTTTAGTTAGACATAATAGTTAGGTACTCTCAGGTGTACTTAATAATTTGCCATCTAAAAAGGTCATCTTAGACCATTTTGGAGAGAGGAAATACTTGTGCACATATAGCTTTATATTGTATTTCAACCATATAGTAAGGCATAACATAACTTTGCTGATAAAAGGTTAATTTGTCTCAAAGAGCAAAAAATAGTTTTCATATCGGTGAGGTGAAAAAACCCTTTATAGTGCCCCACCCTTCACAAAGGCACCAACGTAATTTTGCTAATAAAAAATGAGCATAAAATTATCACAAAAAGTAATGAACGTCTATATTTTTTTGGACCTTGAGGTGGTATGGGGGAAATTTTCCCATATTATATTGGGTATGTGGCTATCATACGAAATTAAAGGGAAGACAACGTAGACAGAATTTATATGGGCCCCCACCGCCATGGGACACAAAATGCACATAGTGGGAAGTGTGGGGGTTGAGAGGAGAAATAAACCCCCCATACCCGTGAGAGACAAAAAAATCAACTATCGGTAGGGGTCCACTATTCACAAGGTTACTAATGTGATTTCGCAATTAAAAAACGAGGGTAAAATTGTCTCAAAAGTGATGAGCCCCTCCATTTTTTCTTGGGCTTTAGTAGTGATAGCCTACTGGTAGGGGAATATTTTTCCGCTATCATATATCGGTTGAGAGCCTACTCTCTTTGCATTGTGGTGTTAACCCTTTTACTTTTTCTATTGCTCTTGGTTGTTATGAGTGAGATAGAGTTATTTTCATGTAGAAAACTCTCTGAAAGAATTGGAATTATAATTTTAGTAGATGATGAGGGTGAAGATGATAAGAATTAAATCTGATATCTCTCGTCTAGAGATAGTGTTCATCACCAATATGTTACTCCTCAATAGCTTACCATAGAGTGGTCATTTTTCTGCTTAAAACTTTAATTGGCAGCGAAAAAACAGAAGACTTCGTCAAAGTCAATGAAAGCGCCCAAATCTTTGTCTCTAAGAAAATTTGCATTGCTTGGGCAAAAAGGTTCTGAGTGTCGCTCAATGTATGTCATTTTCATGATACTTACAATGAAATTTGGACAACCATAGAATAATCGAATACCGATAGCTAGTTGGACATATTCTCATTTGCTTATTCTGTAATTTATATGTTTGTAGCCAGTAAGTTTGACCTATCTAGAAGAGAGACTTTAAAACACCACATGCGCACAGGGATTATGTGAAGTGTGAAGAATCAGCAAATGAAGAATTTCAAGGAATTTGCTTGACAATCAAGAAGTCTCGTCCATCACAAACGTCACTAGGCCCTTCATCTTGGGTACCTTAAATTGAGATGAGGGATGACTTGCCTAACCAAATTGGTGTTATGGTCTTCTGGGCACACAGCCTCACAGTATTCTTTCAAGAAAATTCTTGTTCTCATCCTAGGAATCTGACAATGGAACAGATATATTATACGCTAAAATTTGTAAAACAACAACTTAAATTCTAATGGTGACTGAAGAAGTGTTAGAGCTACTAAATTCTAATGAGACTGGCTCCAAAGTCAAAATGCTAAAAGCCCAAACCACTAATATAAACACCCAAAATTAAAAAAAAATTGAGCAAATAACTTTTGGTCAATCGGAGATCAAGTAATGCACCCAATAGGCAATAGTTACTAATTTTTTTGAGGAAAAAAAAACTATTTTTATAGGCAATAGTTACTATTTTTTATGAATACTTATACCTATAAAAAAAATGGCATACATAAGTATTTTACATATATGAAAAAAAAAAATTCATAGTGTCATTCCAAGTGCTCAGCCCTAGCGGCTGCGGGTTTCCACATTATCCGAAAAAATGGAAAAAACAATACCTAGAGATGAACTACCTGTCATTCCATGTTTTAGGAGTAAGTTGGAAGAGAAAGCATAGACTTACAATCTGCCTAACTGGTGCTGAAGAGGTGGGTAGGAAGTACGAAGTACTAGCTAAGTACCTCTGTCTTGGCTCAAAAGAGTGCAACCAAGTTAATTGCCACATTATGAGCTATTATCTCAATACACAGGGACACGAAAGTAATGCCAATGACTGCAATCAGCCTGGCCAATAAATCACACATACTGTACCTCCTCTTTTTTTTTTTTTTAGGTAACTAGTAAACAGGAAATAAAAACGGAATAGTAATTACAGCCTAGCGTTACCCTGCATCAACAAGAAATAAAATCCTAAAGTTCCTAAGAGAGTTACTTAATTATTACATCCACTGATCCGCATCAAACATTGCTAACAGACCATCGGGAATCGACCTAGAAAAAACCATAACACCATCATGCCTTCCTTTCACCCTTGCTTCCTTAGCCATGGTGTCAGCTACCTTATTGAGTCTCTAGAAACGAAACGAATTTACCATGTCCCAAATGATCTAGAACATCCCTGCAATCAGATATGATGTTAGAAGCATTTGAAAACCCCATATCCTTGTTGATTTGCTGGTCGATTACTCCTTTGTTTTTGCCAATTTACCAACTCATGATATCCGTGCACAAGTTCTCAAATTAGCTAACATCAAAACATTTTTGATCAGTTCATCTTCAAGAAAATTTTGTCTATCCAAGTAAAAGACTGTACTAGTAAGAAAGAGCCAGTGAGTTCATGTTCTTGAAGTATCCTCAAATAAGTCAGATTAGGCTATTCTCTAAATACTACTCCGTACAACATGATATTCCTATGTCCAGTTTATTTGCAACCTAACTTCTGGGTGGTAGAGAAGCACTTTATGGCCATAGCGGCAAGAAGCTAATATTGCACAATTACAGCAAAAGGATCCAGTTCTCCACATGATAACTACTTTAATTAGACAATTCATCATCAATCCAACGCCAGAGTTTGTGTATAATATATGTCCTTTGACACACTAGTATTCTCTTAGCAATCTCACATAAAACACTATTGGTTTATTCACTCATGGCAAGCCTAGACGCCTAGTCAACCGAAAGTATGAATTGTGGGGGTACAAAACAACAGGATATCTCGAACTTCAGTTTATATGCGACCTAAATCCTGGGTGCGTGGTGCAGCACTTTGCTAGTAAACTGAATTATTCGAAGTCCAGCTAAGGGTCCGTTTATACCACAAGGAAATTTCAACATTTCAGAGTCAAGACGGTGATAGCACCAAGGAGCTAATAAGCTAAGACAAGTGGTTTCAATTTCAAGAAAGACAGTTACAGAAAGGTGATCTATACTATTGATGTAATCAGTGGGATGCATAAGCATAATGATAACTATGTACTATGGCTGTCTTACAAGATTACAGGAGTACTAATATCTACATCTATAGAAATGCATATAAATCCTTAGTATAGCGAATAATGCAGTTTGTACGCTACTGAAGCATGTATCTTTGCTGTATTTAAGCAGAAATGCATGTCCTCGTTCTCTTGAGACTGAGAGTCAGCTCACTACAAATGATTTTTTCCACTATACAAAGTTCAGGGCCGCACGCAGAGATTGCACTATTGCATCAATAAGAGTTGATTGATCAATGTTCATCACACTAAGGTAGACATACATAGCATTCAAATAGATAAATTGAAAAACACGCACTAGATCAAAAAAATAATGCTACCTTAATAAATTATAGTGACTGGACTACTTTTTCATATTAATAATAAAAATTCATAGATCAAAAACTTCAAAAGACATTCACTGCAATAATCTAACTTCAAGTTTGATATTCTAAGGCAGAGGCGCAGAGTACATCTTAAATTTTCTAAAAATGCTCTACTGATAAAAACTGACCAGTGGAATTGTTTGATCGAGTCCATCTGCAAGCATATCGTAATCATCATGCTTTCCACTATTGTCTCCGAGGAAAACAGTGCTCAAGACGTTTTTAGTCACAAAGGATTCCTTCAAGAATCTCAAAACCTAAAAGTTGATCAGAAAAATCAACATTACATACAATTCAAGTAATCATATATATACGAACAAATTTTCTATATATAGTGTAACCAGATCATACAGATTGTCTAAGAACTTAGAAACATATGTATACGAAGTCTTACCTCAGATTCTCCAAGGACAACTTCCTTTTCTTCTACTTTGTCCACGCCCAGAGCACCACACTTCTCTAGGTAAGCAACCGATGACAACACAGACATTGGCTCAACAGTCAAATCATCCAAAACCATGTACGTATAAGTCTCCTTCACATACCCGGGACCGGGAGATTCAGCAATCCCCTTACCATTCCTGCCTGGGTGGTAATAATGATCCATATTAGGGTGCACTGATGATCCATAAGGAGCATGATAATGTTTGGAAGCTTCAACGCAATTTTGAACATTGTTGGGACTTACAGGCAGGAGTATAATTTCCTTACTCTTAGCCTCCTTGAATTGGGGTTGCATGTAACGTGTGTCGAAATTCTTGATGCTATCGTAGAGATTAGTTATACTGCCCTCGGCTGCCATGGGTAGATCTTTGTTTCGGAAAAGGCTTAGCAAACCCCCCATGGCTAGACAGTGGCGGATCCAGAAATTTGGCCACGGGGGTTCGAATGTAAATTTACAAAAAAAAGGTTAGTAGTAGGACTTGAACCTAGC
>CAAKMY010026964.1:11579-34550 GCA_901111285.1 Corrigiola litoralis | reverse complement strand
GTTAACGCCGTCTGTACACAGGGCACTAAACATGGATTATGTTAAAAAGTTGGGGCACTAAACTTGGAATATCCAAAACACAGGGCACCGAACTTGGATTAGCCCAAAACACAGGGCACCAAACATGAAAAAATCCTAAAAACACTATATTTGGTCAAACTTGCAAATTTTGGGTTGAGAAACACTCCCAAATGCTAGGCCAAATACATACTTATTCAATTTGAACTCTCAATTATTAGATCTGGATTCAGCTACACCTATTTAATTTGATTTAGACATAATTAAACTTATTAGAGTTGAGTTTAACTGAATTTATTAGAACCAAATTTACCTACACTTATTAGAACTCAATCGAAGTGAACAAAACTTATTAGAAATTAACTGAATTTATTAGAACTTCTAAATTGAAAGCCTTCTTATATAGTTATTGGCAAATTTTCGTTTTGGCTGCCTCTACTTTGCCGAAATGTCATTTGAGGTGCCCGAAATTCGCATATTTTTATTTTGGGTGCTTGAGGGTAGGATAAAATTCCACTTTGAGTGCCTAGAGCGTAACTCTGTCACTTTTGCCTGTTAAAATAATGATGTGGCGATTAGTTTTCTTTATTTTATGCATAATTTATTTAAATAACTAATTCAAATACTTTTTTCTATTTTTTTCAAAATATTATAAGTAGTTTTTAAAAAAAGCTATAGCTTTCATACAAAATTTAATTACACCTATATCAAAAAGTAAGTACTTAAGTATCAAATAAGAAGCGTGACTCAAAGAAAATAGGTCAGAGCAAATTCTAGATCAAAAGTTACATTAGAAATATATCCAATTGCTATTGTACGTCCATCTCCTACAATCATATCTATTTGTTTTATGAAATTAAGACATCATGAGAAGTCTATCCTTTGTATACCAGGGAACACGAATATGGTGTTGTTGAAGATAATATTGCAACTCAAAGTCGGTCAGACAGCCTGATGTCTTCGTACAGAACAGAAACAGCCAATTTATCTCCCAGCGTTAGATGGCGAACAAGCACATGTTTTATGTGCATGTGTTTTCCATATATGGTACACACAACGGTGTTGATATTAGTGTTCATGCCAAATCGCAATATATTGACGAGTCTTTGGGCTCAACAATATATGCACTTCATCAACTCGGCACATTGCTCGACATTAATATTTTCGAGCTTGTTTATGCTTTTGATATGAGCATCAACTCTATTGTTCAATCGTAATGTGTGGCTTATTTACACCAACTACATGAGTAACCATACTCCGGTACGATTGACAATGTCATCTTTATCTTTGCCATGAAACATATAATTAATTTTCAACCTCTTGCAAAACATTATTTCTTAACTAATATTAGAATTTTAATATACTAAATGTCTATACAACTTATTAGATTAAACTATTTTTTCTAATGATATGTATTTACTATATATATTTTTTCATAAGAAAACATGTTGTTACTGCTTATTTAAGACCATCAATCGATTTCATTACAAATCAAACATCAAAAACAACACAAAAAAAACATATATCAATCTTGCATTAACTCATAAATATGAAGTTTAATAAATTGAAAATTGACGAACATGAATTTCAAATTAGCCAATGCACAATAAAAAATAAATAAACCAATAAAGTAAATAACATAATTAAAAATATATCATCACCTAATTTTAATCAAACATGCAACAGTATAAAAATGCAACAATTTGTTATTACCTCGTAGAAAATAAACTAGCATACATTCGATAGCAAAGGTAATCAAAAACATGGTTACGAACATATATAGAAATAAAGACATCTTTTAGACTTCACAAACATTTTAGCAACTACAAACTCTAATTTCTGTCCAAAAATATTTTTGTTAGTTCATTGATAATTATATGTTATAGATAATGCACTCACATACACGTGATTACTCACATGTGTTAAGAAAGAATGTCAAACAATAATTGCATTACTATTCAATTCTTTTTTTCATTAGTATGAAATGTAATATAGATAATAAAACATTTGATAAAAATTAAAATTAATTAAAATTATATTTTTATTATTAAATTCAATCGACTAAGTATTAAATATATACGAAAAAAATAACTTTTTGAATGGGATCTTTAAGCCTGGACATTTAGTATGGTTTTGAGTAGGAAACTCACTAAAATATCATGTTATAAATTTATTATAATTTTATCATATTACCCAATTAATACAGTGATGACATGTTATATGTTAAAATTTGAATATAAATTATAAATTTATCATACTTACCCATAATTATTACCCAACTAATTTTACCATAATTTTTTTTTTGTGTGTGGGGTGACCTATATCACAGACTTAGTATGTTAGGCATATATACGATTATAATTGGAATCAAACCATTGGATGTTCATTGTGATTCTAATAGATGTTTTAAATTATGATAATTCATAATTGTAAAATGTTTATTATACATTATAATTTAATAAAACAATGTTTCATTTTCATTTAATTTGGTTTAGTATTAAAATGTCCACATAATTTGAGTATTTAAATAGGCTAAGATGAGGTATTGGTAATGAAACCCTATTGTGTGAACTAGATTTTAGATTATTATTGTCCCTAATCTAGGTCATTAAAGGATAGACATAATGCCTAGATATAATTAGTTTGAATGTTGATTAAGCTAGGCGCTGTTTCATGACAAATGTGACATGAGATGTCAAAGATTAATTGTATAAATATATATGAGTTTAGAATTCATATTGAACTGACCCGCTAAGAGATTTCAACTGTCATATAAATCTCATTGGTTATTTGTCTCAATTCCTCAAACATGAGTATTTCAAGTGTTCTTACTTTGTGCTGATAAAGAAGGTTAAATGGACAACATTTATATTGTTATGAATCTAGTAGAGAGACTTGGTTGTGCAAGATTGTCCTCCCATTCCATGTGATTATTGTCTCGTATGCCTCTCGAAGAGTTGAAACTGAAAAAATGCATGGTCTTGTTATTAATTGTGGATTAATAATTTGTTTCGACAGTTTAGCTCAAAATTTGAGAAACACATCTGAACTAGAGAAGGATGCAGGGGCGGAGCCACGGTATAACCTGGGGTGGCACCGGCTACCCCATAAAAAATGAAAAAAAACTCCTCTAAACTCAGTGACTGTCAGCATTTATCGTGGAGTTTACTTCAGTCTGGTTAAGGTTGAAGGAGATGGACAAATAAAATAGTCACCATTTTAATCTTGCGAAGTTGCCTTGAGTGTTGACGAAGTTTATTGATATTTTGAGGGAGAAGGAGGTACGGCTGATAGAGGAAGGAGAGTGTGGGTATATTATGGAGAGTATTGGACCAGTAGGCACTTGTTTTATTTTTTATTCAAATTAAATTTTTTTAATATGAGTGCACTCAGTGAGTCAGTAGGGTAGTGAAACTTATCCCACCTTTACATTTGAGCAATATTTCAAGACCTTTGTTCCGATGATGTCAACTTCAAGGTGTCTATGGTATGTAAAAAAAATATTAAAAGAAATTTCATATGACACATTTGTATAGCATCGACCCTAAAGGGTCGAAATTAACCACCTTTTTTATTAGTGTATATTAAGGTTTTTTTTGCATCTTGAATTAAAAATGTTATTTTAAGATTAATAGGATAAATTATAGACTTTTCAAAAGTTTTAAAAACTCAAGTCCGAATTCGATTTCAACTCAATTAAACAAACAAATTTTGCCCCTGTTATAATTGTGCTACCCGAATCTAAAATCCTGGCTCCGCCCTTGTTAGGATGACATGGAATCTTACCTTATGGAATCTTAGGACATGTGGGAAATTGTTGAATTATGTCCTATCATCATAGTATGCAAATAGTTATGATTAATTATAGAGATAATTAATGCAATTCTCTTTAGATAGTCGTAATGTTTAGCTAGAAACCCCTTACGATTTATTTATTACTTAATTAACTATTAGATGACTATAGGGTCACACACAATAGGCGTATTTTCAAGTTAACTTAATTAAATATTGAACATGACAATTAGGAGATTCCTAGTTGTACTAGGAAGGTAAATCTCCCAGGTGACTTGGAAAGTAAAACTTTACTATACTAGTGGCATCAGGATTGTAAGTATATATATACACTAGGTATATGATATTAGCAGACACAACTTTTATACATATTTTCTTTAGGAGAGAAAGACACCACATATTATAGTGAGAAAATTAAATCTCAAGTCTGTTTAATTTAGGATGCAGTGGGAGTTTAAATCTCGCATAGTTGTAGCTAACGACTGCCAGTAACTCGATGATGTCCTGTGGATACTAACAGAGGGGTGACACTTGGAGTTATATATCTCTTAGA
Organism: Corrigiola litoralis; assembly: GCA_901111285.1. Lineage (NCBI taxonomy): Eukaryota > Viridiplantae > Streptophyta > Magnoliopsida > Caryophyllales > Caryophyllaceae > Corrigiola > Corrigiola litoralis. Next base: position 30,187 of record CAAKMY010026964.1, on the reverse strand, counting down.
CAATCGGATCATTGCGGAAATCACGTTATAAAGGTACAATAATTTTTATGCGATTGAATACATGTATTGATTCAGGACTGTTTTGATATTTTTTTCCGCAATTAGATTATCAAAAAATCAAGTGCACCGAACATCGACATATGTCATGATTCAATTGGGCGTAATATTTTTACATGAAAAGAAATCGTTATATAAAGAGTTCAAAGAATAATAGAAAACTTACAAGGATACAAACTTTAGAATTTAAGTTAAAGTAGGAAAGCCCATGATCAATTTTGGTTTAGATAAAAACCTAAAGTCTAAAAAAATTATTCTTTATGTATTTGTCGTAAATTTAAAAATTATGATATGCATATCATTGGATTTATTATGGAATATACTATCATGCTAGAATTATTTGTCGTAGATTTTGTCGGAGCTATGTATAAAGCTATATATGATTTTTATTCTTTATAATTTATTTTTTTGATATATTTCATGTCTTTTAACTAAATTAATAATACTTCTAAATTTTATGATAAACAAATATCATTCATTGAGGAAACTAATATGGAAATTTGAAAGTGCTACACATATTCTTAGAAAAGGGTAGACAACGAAAAGATTTGTGACCATTCAATTTAATAATGTAAAAGAATAAGCAAATTATACAAGAACAAATAAGACAAACAACTTCTTAGTGACCTTCACAAACTTTTTTCCGGTTTGATCCCTAACCCCATCAAACTCCTTACCATTTCACCTTTTTTTAATAAGAAAAAAATCACCTTAAAGTCAATACGATTATAAATAATACTTAGGCCTTTTTTTTATAACTTATTAGAGTTGACCTCATATAAACTAAACCTATTGAAATTGAACTGAAGTGAACTTATCTGAATTGAACTTTTTAGAGCTGAGCTTATTTTAAACTAAACTTATTGGAACTAAACTGAATTGAACTAATTCAAACTGAACAGAACTTATTAAAATGAACTAAACTTATTAACCTATATATAGATAAAAAATGTATTAAAGAGCAAGGCCTTAATCACTATGAATAATACTTAGGCCATGTTCTTTAAAACTTATTATAACCGAACTTATCTTAACTAAACTTATTAGTACCGAACTGAACTTAATTTTAGCTACTCTAGTAGCTTGGCCAATTACTCGAGATTCCGATTATTCCATTTATCAGTCAACTTTTCCACTTATGACTAATGAGTTAGGCTTTTTTTCCTCAAATTTTGCACGAGTGATACATATTGCCTTCCTCTAGTATGTCTTGGTTCGAATGGAGATAGCAGGGTGAATAACAAAATTTCTAAGCTTATCAAAACTAAGCTTATTTGAACTAAACTTATTACAACCGAACCAAACTTGTTTGAACTAAATTTATTAGAACTGAACTTATTTCAACTGAACTGAACTGAACTGAACTGAACTGAACTAAACTGCACTGAATTTATTAGAATCGAGAAAACAATAGTGAGAGAAATGAACAACTCCAAAGTCCCAAACACCCCTAAAAAGGCAATAAGTACTCCTTCACTCTCTTATCAACTCCCTCAGTACACTCACACTCACACTCACACTCACAGTAAAACTATCCTTTTTAACAGAGTGAGAAAAAGGCAGTGTCTTTTCCTGCAACAGAGAGCACACTTCCAATTATTATCATTATTAGGGTTCCAAGTTACCCCCAAAATCACCATTTTAATTCTCCCATTTCTTCTGCAAAGATTCAATCTTTCATACACCAAACTGAAATTGAACTTCAGAATCGAACTGGGTATCCTTTAATTTCCCCCAAAACCCCCTAAAAATAAAGATATCCACTTTTCTAATTCACATAAAAAAGTAAAAATAAAGTTGCATAGAAAGATAGAATCTTTTGGAATCAGTGTTTAATAAATCACCATTGACAGTTTCTATACACTTTTCTGAGCTTAGTTTGTAATCCCATTTGAGGTATTTTACTCTATGTTGGTTTTATTTTCTCATTTTTGAGTTGGATGATTTTTGTTGTTTTTTGAGCTTTTATGGGTGTTTACTTGATATGTTTTTAGCTCTTGATGATACCCAAGTTGTGATTTTTCTGTGTTTTTGTGTTCATTTTTGGTTTATGATGAAGTGGTATGAGCTTAGGGAGCTTGGGAAATTTGACTATGAAGTTGATTTAATGATTTGGTTTACATGATAATGTGGTTTGTTTAATCAAGATGTTGGTTAGTGAATATTGAGCTGGAATCAGTGGGTTTAAGTAAGCAGAAAGTCTTGGGAGAGACCGTCTATTTTTACGATAAAAGTAGACGGAGCCATGTTGGCCCAACAAAGAGATATATATCGTTGATTTGACTTGGGCTATTAGTTGCAGGGAGCTCGTCTACTTCTAGCATAATGTAGACATTTTTTTATAAAAATTTGTGTTAAGCATTTTGTAAGTTCTGTAAGCTTTGATTAACCAAGTTCATCTTTACTTGATCAACAGTTCTGTAGCTTAAAATTGGGAGATTTCTGTATGTTTAGTTTATAATATGATTTTTTTTTTCTGCTCTAAAGCAATCTTAATGGTTGGCTGTACACCCGGGTTGTCCTAGGTTCGAATCCTCGTATCCCCTTTCCCCCGCAGCATTAGCTGCTCCAATGTACCGAAAACAAAGCAATCTTGATTGGTTGTCTTGGCTCTTTGATGTGCGATATTTGTGTGTTTTCTAGCTTTTGTTTGTGTAGTTATGTTAAAAGTGCAACTGAAAAGTGTTATGTTTGAATTTGGACAGGCTTTGCCTTATGGCCCAGAGTTGCTATTGGATGTTTATGATAGTACCTTGAGGTGACGTCGTCGAGGATCTCAATGTTGCCTAATGGTTAGTGGCACCATGGACTATAGAAGGACAGTGGATCGACTTAAGGGTAACGATCATTGCCTTGATACATAGTGGTTTTTATGCTTACTGGCGTTTATCAATCACATCTATTCTATGCAAGAAACTACTGAGTGCTTAACTATTTGTAGGATAGATTATTTTCGTGGCCAAATTTATTTCAGTGAAAGTGGATTGTCATTCCTTCTACGTGTTTTCTTGTAAAATATAACCTCTTAATATTTATAAGTTTTGGAGTTCGTGTGATTTGTAGTTGTCATGGTTATTAACATGTAGCTGGTGTGTTAAGTTAATCCTTAATATTAAGCAGGGCAATAAATGTTGCATTGCTGCTATTCTAACCGTACTTTAGTGTTTTGGATGGAACTTCTATCTCTGAACATGCAACTTTGTATGAGTGGTGTAGTGTTTGTGTTCCGTTCTCCTTTCCCTAAAGTTTATTTTGTGTTGCTGACGCAAATGGTTGAGATCTTTCATGTTTACATCATCTACTATAAATTTAGTCTGCGTATATGTTTGTGATCTCTAATTTGAATTTGAGTTTCTCTAGTTTGTGCGCCGTCTTTCCGAATTTCATGTTCACTGTGAATGATGTGATTGAAACAAATTATGTTATTACGTGATTGCAGGTACTCTTTGTCACAGGTTTCTGTTAATTACCATCTGGCTCTCCGCTTTGGAAGATGTGGCTACCTTTAAAGTGCTAGCTCAACAGAGTCAAATGCTGTTGCGTCATGAACTTGCCAAATCACCCAGTTCAGAGCTTTTTGAGCCTTTTCAGATATCACCTTCTGTTATTCCGCATCATCCACTCCCTGATGAAACACTGCCTCCACTATATCCTACCTTTCCGACCACATATGAGCCAGTATTGACTGGGAAGTGTCCAGTTAACTTCTCTGCCATATCAACTGTCATGCAGAAAACAGCATCTGATTGTTCTCAGCCATTAGCACCCCTTGTAGGAAATGTTATATGTTGTCCACAATTTGGTAGTCTACTCCATATATTCCAGGGCTACCACAGCATGGGTTCTGATACATTAGTTTTGCAAGAGGATGCTGCTAATGATTGTTTTTCGGACATGATTAGTATTCTGGCCAGCAGAGGGGCAAATAGTACGCTATCATTACTATGTTCTGCTAAAGCATCAAATCTTACTGGGGGAGCCTGTCCCGTGAAAGATCTGAAATCATTTGAAAAAATTGTGAACACTAGCCAGTTATTAGATGCCTGCAGTACTGTGGACCCTCTAAAAGAGTGTTGCAGACCTGTCTGCCAGCCTGCAATTGCAGATGCCGCTCTTCAGCTCTCAGCAGGGCAATTGACAACTAATGATGACAAAAATTTGGTTGGGGGAGCTGTAGACATGGACATACTTAATGACTGTAAAGGAGTGGTTTACGCATGGCTTTCCAGAAAACTTTCAGCAGAAGATGCAAACACGGCATTCAGGATGTTATCTTCTTGTAAAGTCAACAAAGGTACAGGGCTATCATAGTGTAATTTTTATGTTACTCTCATCTTTTGCAGTTGTGCACTCGTTTATATGGTCAGGACTCTGCATACATCACTCTCGGAGTACTCCATGTCTTCCCTCCTTCATGTATCTTTAGTGCGTCAATTTCTTCAACTCGGCTTTTCATGCATACATGTGATGTTTTTTCACGTATTTGAACAGGAAGGGGGAAGGGGGGTAGAGGGCAGGTTATAGCGCTTGATTCCAATGCCATACTGGCTGACTCGTGTGAGAAGAATGGCTCAATTTGAGCAGCATGATCAACTGTACTCAGCATTTTATATTTTATATGTCAATGCCAACCTCCTCATGTGCGATTTTTGATGTCCCAATTTAGTGTTGATACCAAGACTTCATGCTTAGTTGTTATCCTGCTTTTGATGTCACCAATGAATGAATGAAGTGCTTTTGGCACTTAAAATAAATGAAAGAACTCATGTGGCTGTAGCCAGTAAAATATTGAAGGTCATTACCTTGGATGGATGATAAGCATGAGTGAATCCTCTAGGTCTTTATTAAGTTAAAAGCCCTTACTAGTTCGGTAACTTTCTACAAGAATATTTCATTGGAAACTATAAGAAGAAATTGGCTAAAAGTAAGATAAGGAATTTTTGCAAAAAAGTACTGAAAGAAATTTGGGTGTCAAAACTCATTGTACATCAGTAGAAGTCAAGCCAACAAAGACCTGTATTAGCACCATAGGGAAGGAAGTGAACTGCTCTATGATTGTGATAATGTGCTCCAGAGGAAGGTATTGAGTTTAGTGTTAGATATTTAAGTCTATTTTACTTAATTGGTTGCCAAATTACTTCAAGTACTGGGGTATGGTTGTATGGAGCATTGGATAGACCAGCTATCTTAGGTTCAAAAGGCGCCTTGGTTTTCTGGGCCTTCATCGCCTTGGTGCACCTCACGCCTTTTGAGCCTAAGATAGCTGGTCTATCCAGTGCTTCATACAACCATACCTGGCGCATTTTTTTTAAAACATATTATTATAGGTTTAACAGTATTTCGTGCAAAAAGCCTCTGTTTTACTTTTTTAAACAAGCGTCGACATGTAAAAAGCAAAGACTAAAGTAAACAGGCCAGAGAAGGATGAACAAAAGAAAAAAGAAGAAAAAGGCAGCGGTACCTTATGGATAGCCTGCGCCTTAACAGGGTGATGCGTCTTTGCTGCCTCAGTTCACCTCACGCCTAGACTTATTTGCTGGCGTGAAGGGTAACTTTTACTGGCCTCTTTTAGGTGTTCATATTGTATGGGGCAAGATAAAGAAAGAGCTTTGCACCATCAGTAAGTCCTCTCTCCTGGCCGGCCTTTTCATGTCCAAAGAGATGGACATGATGGAGGAAAAAAAGGCCTTTCTGATTATTCGGTTAGCTTCAGGCACCTTTTTTAAACTAATCCAACTAACTAGTAGGTTTGAACTTTACCTGTTGTGTTATGGTATTTGTTTGTTATATCTGTAACTTCCGGAAGTACTAGGAAGACCTTTGCCTTATAGATTATATGCACCCCTCCCCTCGGGTAATAACATTGTATTGACAATTGTAAAGAAACCCAATTGGTAATTAAATATTGGCATGTTATATGCAATACGAGCATAAACCCTTTTTGTCACTGGTATTTCTGCATGCGCTGTCGAATAATCACTACATGATTTCCATTTGCAGTTTGTCCGCTGGAGTTCAGACAGCCTGTGGAAGTAGTTAAGGCATGTCGTAACACCGCTGCTCCTAGTCCTTCTTGCTGTAGTTCGTTAAACAGCTATATTAGTGGGATACAGAAGCAAATGTTGATCACAAACAAACAAGCATTAGTTTGTTCAACTATGTTTGCGTTACTGCTTCAGAAGACTGGTGTAATGACGAATCTTTATGAACTTTGTGATGTGGATTTGAAAGATTTTAGTCTCCAAGGTACTAAGATTAGAATCTTACTTGGCTAATCAAGCTGTTTTACTTGCCTTTTCTATTTTCTTTCTTAAAAAAGAATGTTATGACTAACCAGTTTTCTTCTCTTCTTGTATCTCTGGGAAACAGCTGCTGCATTTGGACAGCAAGGTATGTACCATTTCTCCTCTGGGTCTTATGAATTGTAATACCAATATGTGTCTACATGACTACATGAATTGACTAAGATACCTCAGTGAACTTTAAAATTGGTTTTTATTGAGCAGAGTTGACCCTAGTTTTTGTTAGTGGCATGTTGTGAGCCTGTCTTACTGTTTGGAGATCGCAGGTTGTCTACTTCGAAGTTTGCCTGCAGACATTGTATTTGACAATGTAACTGGCTATAGTTTCACTTGTGACTTAAATGACAATATTGGAGCTCCATGGCCTTCGTCGTCTTCAATGTCATCCCTGTCTCTGTGTGCTCCAGGTAACTTGGAGAAGTTGTCTTTTCAAAAGTTAGTTCTTAAATGTATTCTTTTCATATGTACTTGATGTTGTCTAGTTTGACGCTGTAATTAGGAACATTGGCCGAGGTAGAATTGACTCTAGGGGAAACAAAAGTTCTTAATATTGTTAGTTATGTGAATACTTGGTGTGTTTGCGGCTTCGATTTCACTTGCTGAAAGACCACACTTTAGTCTAGGAGTAGGATACATCTTTGGGAAGCCCGTGTAATGCCTAATTCAGATATTGATCCAATCACGTAATAAGAGCAAAATAAGTTGTTTTTGGGTACTTTCGAGCACCGTTAGCTGCGGGGAAGGGGGTATGACTGTATGAGGATTCGAACCTCCTGCCAATCATTGGGCCAACCTTGCTCCTCATAAGAGCAATATAAGTGGAACGAGGAAAGGGGGATTTTGCCATCTTCTGTGGGTACAACCTCCTGAAATAACTAGTTCAGGAATATTTGTAGCAAGGAGTCTGATGGACGTGTACAAGATCTTTCATTACAAACTAAGATGAGTTAAGCCTTACCTAGTTAGAGGTAAGAGCAAATTTTCCGAGTATATTCTAGGAAGAAAAATTGGAACGGAGACTTGAATATCATGCAGTCCTCATTTATGAGGGTCATGGTCTAGTTGAGGAAGGGCTTTTTAAAAAGGAAGTAGATTTTTTTTTTGGTTTTGGCTAGAAAGCATAATTATATATATAATAAGGGTTTAATAAACCATACAAGCCACACAGTTGTGCAGATTCTAAACCCCTGGTTTAAAGGGATATTGCATCGATGATGAGATTCTGCTGATCATTTGCCACATTTTGTGGCCAAAAAATTGCATGCTCATTGTTAAAAAACAGTCTAATAGTCTCAGGTATATGAACAAAAAATTGAATCCCTTCATGTCCAATTAGTTCCTTCCTTGCCCTGCTAGCCAGTGTATTGGTAGCTCCAATCCATGATCTCTAGATTATCTTGATGTTGCTTCCCCTCGGCAGTCTAAAGATTAGCGAGGCCATCCTTTTATTTGCTTCATTAATTTTAGTTTCTGCTATTTTGCTGTCAGTGAGTTTGGGTATGGAATTCCATTTCTTGTGTTTGGCACAAGTTAGAGCTTGCCTTATGGCCAAGAGTTCCCCTTCATTGGCATATTTTGCATTCCATTTTGTTTTGGAAAGCAGTTATCCATCTCGCATTGGAGTCCACACAGATGCCTGCTAGACCTGCTTACCTGTTGGAATCTGGATTACTACTTGTGCTCTGGTTGCTATTTCTAATTCTTCTCCTCTTAAAGATGGTTTTTCATATCTATCAAAAGAGCAGTATAAATGGAACAACTTGCTTAGGTGACCTCACGTGTAATGAGACGGCTGGGACTAGTCCTTTTACCTTGGAGGAGGTGTGGGTGGTAATTAGGGTGTTGTTAAATGGATCACCCCATATTACTTAGCTGAACAAGTTACTGGTAACATGCGAGTTGCTACTATAACCGCAAGTTGGTAATGAAGACATGAGTTCAAGGCCTTTAAGGAATTGGCCATTGTAACCGATTATGAGAGGAATTTAATCACTAAATGCCCATCCTTAAACTTTCCAACATGGTGTGGTGGGTGGAAAAAGGTTTCCTCTCCCGGCCTCCCAAATAAAAAAGCTGCCTATTACCCTTGTTCATGAACTAAAGTTCCAGGAAATGCATTTGCGAGACTCAAACATTTATGAGACATTATTAGTCATTAGATATTTACATGTCCCTTTTATTGCGGAGCTCTTTTATTATCATCTGATACTAATATGCCACTTGTTGATTTTCATTCTTAAATAATTGTGAAATTATTTACCTGTTGTCTCGTTACTGTCTCTGCAGAGATGTCATTACCTGCACTACCAGTGTCAAAGCATTCAGGAAGTCTTGGTATGTGTTGCAGTTGCCTATAAAGCCACCTTGTGGTGTTCTCTATTTTCATTTCTTGTTATTTCCTATGATGGTGGACCAATTTTTCTTTTTACTTGAGGGCTCCAGTACTTTAAGAGTTAAATCTTGGATTAAGATTGCTGAAAATTTTGGGTTAGCACCTTTATGTTGGGGGATCTCTGAATGTTTGTTGGAAAGATCAATAGTTAGAAGACAACTTTATACAGTTACAGCTGCAAAAGCTCTATCCTCTTTTGGCTTTAGTATGTGTGGGCTTTCATCTCTATTGTCAGGCTTATTGAATCATGTTGCTTACGCAAATTCGGTATTGCGCAATGACATGTTTGAGATCAATGTAAGTCTGCCATTTTTAAGTATCCGTGGTGCATTTGGTGTAGTTTTTTCAAGAACTCAAGACACAAACCAATTTAACAAGCTCCCCTAATTTGAGGCAAATTATTAGGTGCTCCTGAGAGCATGTGCTCTCACACTAGTTTTCTTGTACCTTTTAGTGTTTTTCGTGTACCTTTTATGAGAAGGTACAAGAAAATTGACAAAAGGTACATGAAAGTCAAGTGGGAGCACATGTTCGTGGGAGCACGTGTTCGTGGGAGCATGGTATAGATTGTGCTAATTTGAAACAATGCAAACCACTTTTCGATCTGAAATGGATAAATGACATCGTTAGTAAGGGCCTGTTCACCTCAACTTATTTTACCTACTTTTAGAAAAGTAAAAAAAAAGAAAAGTTTGGATAAAATAAGAAAGAATAAGAAAAGTTTAGATATATAAGCAAAATTTAGAAAATATCAGAAAAGTTCAGAAAAAATCAGAAAAATCAGGAATATGTAAGACAAGTAAAAAATAGGGTGAAGAGAGCATGCCATGGCTAATGGTATGTTGGCTTGTTGCTATACTGTCTGTACTCTAACTAGTAACCACAGGTCTCAGTGATTGGCTAATGACCTGTTTGAGCTCAATTTTTCAAGCAATACTGGTTTAGTTGGAGGCTTATTTGGAATTCATGAGGAACAGTGATTTGTAAGCTGTAGACTTAGGTTTATTTCAAACTAAAACCCCTGCACTTGTATGGATTTTCTCTACGTACTCACGGTATCAAGGGGCTATTATTGATGGTAAATTTTTACAGTGCACTGCTTGGTGTGTTTCCATTGTAGCAAGCTGCAAACTACAATCCTTTAGAGGGTGGGGGAGGATAAGAAGCAAACAACTTTCAAGCAGAAATTACCCCAATCCTCAAAAAGATTGTTGCAATTTCGATGTCTGGAAACAGCTCTAGTAAACTAGTTTTTTTGTCAATATGAAATAGACTATATGTTAATGAAACTAAAAAGCAATCTGAAACTGCTATGCTGAATAATGTCGTCTGGTCTTGTTACTTCTATTGGCTGGACTCTACTTCTTGTGGAAGATAATTTTCTCGTTGAGTAATAATAGGCTAAACTCACCTATGAGAACACGTCACTTAAGATCTCTGCATGATATTAGCGTTTTTCTGGTTATCCGTTTTCTGTAGAGAAGTTGCTCAAGACTAGCTTAATCTTTATCTGAATTGTTTATTTACTGTATCCACGTATGCATTAAAGTAGCTGACATGTTCATGCTAATGGTACCGCAGGTCGCCGTCGTGGTGGATGGGCATTCGTTAAGCCAATTTTTTCAGTTTTTATGATCAGTGCAATAGTGTACTAGTGTACTGAACAAAATATTTTCGGTTGAGAAAGAAGGCTAGTCGGCGGACAGAGTCGGATTATTTGAGAGGCATTCAAGGATGTAGTATGTGTAGGGTTTCCCTGTATATGTTTAGAGTGAATACTTCGCCATCTATGTATAGTAGCAGCTCTTTTCCCCTTGTGTTATTCGATCATCTGGTCTATTTTTTTTGGCCATGTTCCAGATCAGCCTCGTTTGTCCAATTATCGCATCGGTATGTGAGAATGAAATGAACCATGAAACAAGTGAAGCTGTAGCATATATTTGAGGGACCGGGTTATGTTCATAATTGGTTCGACTTAAGCTAAAATGGTGCTTATTAACATGGATGTCTTATTATGTGAAATTGAACAAGGTGATATTCTGTAGGGAAACAATGGGAGGCCATGCAGGCCTGTTTAAGTTGGCAATCGACAAGCTTTACATCTAACTAGCAGAAGAGATAATTTAGATCCTTCCGTATAAATGAAGCATAAATAAAAAAAGAGAAAGCTCCCAATTTTAGTCCACTTCTTATTGAAGGTAGTGAATGTAGTTGCAGTAATATGAAAGCCAGCTTGTAGTCTTGAACGTTTTCCAGCTTGAAGTATTGAACGCCAGCTTGTAGTCTTGAACGTTTTCCAGCTTGAAGTATTGAACGTTCTCGATACTGGATACTGGGAATAATATCATTGTCATAACACTTCTTTATTGCTTGTTTTAAATGGGCAGTTTGTAGAGAACGTATACGTGCTTTTAACTATTATCCTATAAAAACAAGGACTTGTAAGCCGACGAGAAGTGGCAAGAATCAAAGCTAACACACAGACCTTTCCAATTGAATGAATGTCAAACATGAATACTCATCTATTTTCTTATTTGTGTCATCATGGAAGCCGAGACTTTTGTTGGACTTCACGACAACTTAACCAGGATGTTTGTAGGCGTCCCCTACAATGATCACGATACACTTCAAAGCCTTTGGAAGCTCTATAAAGTTTTTCTTGGCATAGTTGAAGGGTTTTTAAATGCTGGAAGTCCTCCTAATTCCACTTGGCTCACTTTATTGAGATGGATTTCTATCCCCCCTTCCCCTAATAAATGCCAATCCTTTTGAACTAGGGACTATACTAGTCCACAATACCTAGTATTCAATATGAGCATAGTAAAAGTTATTATCAACGCCATACTACATTATAGATTTATAGTTTATAGTCCTTAGGAAAATTTGGTAAAACTACCGAATAAAATCAACCTTTGATCGTGTCGATGAGTGTATCACATAAGCATACAATTGGAATTAATCCCTTTTGCAATAAATAGAGGTCGTAATAATACTATCTATGGCCATGAAAAACTTATTTCATTCTTTAGAATCAATTCGAATACATGTGTTCCTTGTCACATGTACGATTACTGCGCATGGCAATTGGCAATCCATTCTCTGTATAAGGAACACTTAGCCTTGATAATGTACCGAATCAAACAGAAAAATCGGCAAAGGCATAATGTACTGATAAAAATTCAGGGGCGGAACTAGAAATGTTTCGAACACAAGACAACAATCTTAGTACAATATCTGACTAATTATGCCACACATCACTCCACCAATCTACCATAATCCATTTCTGAAGTGAACATAGAAACTAATAATGGTTGTTATTTATACGTTGCAGTACGTAGAAAGCTCTCAACCAGTAACCCAGTACCACAATTCGATCTGATATGAACCACGTCCTGATGAGCAAGATCTTTTTCCGTACCACTGCATAATAAGCTGGCAATCCTATTAACCAAAGTGCTAAGTGATGCTCCTCTATTCTCATGCATCGAGAGGATAAGCAGCAACACAACTCTTAGAACAACTGAAATATAGACATGGACAATAGTTTGTCATTGAATTACATAAATAAATGTCTTCTACGCACGAAATTGAATAATCTATGAAGCAGAAGAAGGCGAAAAAGACAATAGGAATTAAGTTATTATCATATATGGCGAGCAACATCTCTAACAAAGACCAAGAACTTGACAGCAAATTAGGAATGAGGGTCGATAATATAACAAGGTATAGCAATAGACTACCGAAAACTAGGCTCTCATATATTGACAGACTATGGACTTATTTCATGTGCACCAAGCTAATTTACTAGTAATTGAATACAGTTGGAAAAAGCTCATGTTAAGAGTAGAAAGACGTACCTGTTTCCTTATGTCTGTAATAAAGAACAACCATTAAGAAAGGTTTCAGGGAGCTTCTGTATCAGAGGGGACTGAGTAGTCTCCTTCAGTAGATAAACCAAATCTCTGCATTTGGTCGGGGCTTTGAGAAAAAACCACCTGCTTAAGAGACTTGAGATGCTGAACATCTAGAACCAGCAACTTCGGGCAATTGAGAATGTAAATTATTTGAAGAGAAGAAAAACGTTCCAACCAATTCGGAAGCTCGGTCAATTGACTACAATCTTTAATGTACAGGTTCTGAAGAGAGCTTGCAGCCGATTGAAGACCATGTGGTAGACATTCCAACAGTGGAAGGTTTGTGATTTGTAGTGTCCGAAGGCTTTGAAGGCAACTCAGACCTTCCCCATACTCCAAGTCAAGCTCTTGACAATTATCAATCACCAATTTCTCAAGAGCGACAAGTAGTTTCATGCTGTTTGGAAGACGAGTCAATCTAGGACAATTACTGATGTCCAAGCGTCTAAGGGAAGTAAGGCGTCCAACATGATCGCAATCCCATAAGGAGACTAGTTCCCTGCAAGAGTAGAGCCACAAATATCGTAGAGAAGGCAATCGGTTGAATTTGCCAGCTAAGCTCTTCTGGTCTGCAGTCACAAACAAAAGCCTCAAGTTTAGCAACCTATACACCTTACTGGGTAGCATTTTTAGTTGATCACATCTATAGAGATCCATGTCTTCTAGATTCAATAATTCGCATATGGTGTCTGGAAGTGTTTTGATGAAAGGATTGTTTGACACATTAAGAACTCTCAAGTGCTTCAAATTCCCAATCGACCTTGGCAACTCTTCGAAGTGGGTGTTCTGAAATTCCAAAATGCGTAGGCAGCTCGAATTGGAAATAAGCCCTTCAAGAAAGGGTTGACTTACCCTTCCAATCCCATAAGCAAATCTGAACGTTCGAGCCTTTTTCGCTTTCAGCAACTCTTTAGGAAATTCCTTATCCGACAAACCATCAAAACTCTGGTATCCCCAAACTATGTGTCTGCTTGACTCTGAAATATTGAGATCACTCCAAGTTACTACCGCTAGTTCTTCCTTGAGAATATCCATGGCTAGATCATGTAAAATATCATGCATTTTAGCAAACAGTACTTCTCCATCGAAAAAAAATGTTGATTCTTGGAAAATGAATCTTGATATTAGTTCCTTGAAGTAAGCCTCTCCGCAATTTTCAACGTCATCTCTTCGATCACGTAGTTGCAACCATCCCAGTGCACTCAAATAATATGTAAAACTGTTTTGGATGAATGTAACGTCTTTTGCAAACAGTCCGCAATAGGCAAAACACGATTTCAAATGGGATGGCAGCTTGTCATAACTAATTTTCAAGAGTTGCTTGACTTTATCATATTGCCCATGTAATTGGTTAAAGTTCTCCATATTTTTAATCCGTAACCATTCTCTTTCGTCCCTCTCACTTCGTAGTAAACTCCCTAATGTTTTTACAACAATCGGAATTCCACCACACTTTTGAACAATAGACATGCCGATCTTAGTAAGACTCGGGTATGTTTCCTCCTCATCTTCAGCGAATGCTAATCGCTTGAATATGGACCAACAATAATCAAAGGAGAGGATGTCTAGGAAAAAGGGTTGGACAGTGTGAGTAATAGAAGCCACCTTTGCGCTTCTTGTGGTGATTAAAATTACACTCCCTGCTTTACCAATATTCTCAAACATATCCATTAACTCTCTCCAGGTTGCACTATCATCTACCCATACATCGTCCAGCACAAGGAAGTACTTTTTATTGCTCAATAGATCTTGAAGCATCTTTACAGATTGCCCTAGAGTTTGATTTGCAATGGTGCTACCAGTAGCATCTTTTAGAATGTCTTCTACTATTTTTCTTATGTCAAACTTATCTGAGACACATGCCCACAATTTGAGATCAAAATGATCTATATCATGATGCACTATTTTGGCTAGAGCAGTTTTACCAATACCACCCACCCCAACTATAGGAAGCACAGAGAGGGCACTAGAATCACCAAAAGCCAACAGTCTGCCTACAATTTCCTTTTTGGCCTCGTCTCTTCCGACAATAGCTGCCCTATTCACATAGGCACATACGTCTAGAGGATCCCTCTGAACAGACAGGGTCTCGAGTGGGCGCTCAGTCAAGCCAAAGTCATTTTTCTTAGCTACAAACTCTGTTAGTTTTTCACGGAGGTCTCTTGTTTTGTGACTGAAAGAGACGCGGGAAATGAGAGGATTTGAGGTGGAAAGATAGTACCTGAGCTTGGCAAATCTACTGCCTTTATTGACAGTCCGCAGCAAACCATCATAGGCCATTTCATCCAAGAGGTCATCTATGTCGTACACAACATCCTTGAGATCTTTGAGCCAAACTTTGATGGCCTGACTTGAATATTGCTTCTCCTCTGCATCTTGGAGAACAGCACAGATGGCAGGGAGCTTGTCAGCTATGGTCTTGAAATCTTTTTTCACTGACTTGGCAGCCTTCATCTCTTCACCAACATAGTTTAAGGCAAGACCACCTAGGAAGGAAGTTATCTTTACGACAATTGACTTTGCTATAGGAATAAGAATTGCTTCCGCCATTTATCTCACACATAAAAGATCAAAGGGAGACCAGGGGATTTAAACCAGCTCCTTTTTTCTTTTTTACGAGGCTGGTTATGTCTTGAGTTCAATTTCGAATCCCGGAAAATAGAGCTATATATACATGAGCTGTTTGTAAACAGAACATTTAAGCATCTACTTTGAGTGAAGATAGATTTTGGTGCGGGGCCGTTCTTATCGATCCCTTGTTTTGTCAGATAAACCACCAAAGCATTGAAAGAACTGCGGAACTCCAAATCGTCATCTTTGGTATTTATCCCTTTTAATCTTGAGATTCAGGTAGAGAATGATTCTTTTACCCTCATAGGTACCAATAATAATGTTTTTTTTTTTTTTTTGACAAGGATTGAATAACAGAAATAAAAATTAACTAACTGCAAGTTGCTGACCAATAATAATGCTTTGGCTATCAAGTAACCTGTTCGTTGAGGACACCGTAGCCGACTAGCCGATTGATTCCAACTAGCTACCACCTTGCAAACCAAACGGCCGCTTAGATTAATTGGTCTCGACTATACTATGATAATGAGAAGAGTCGCTTGACAGAGGAGATAAATGCAAATTCAATAGCCACCTCTAGATCAAACCCAGGTCCGTTCAATTATATTAACAATAGGACTAGTTGTATGCCAGACTGCCAGTGTCTAGAGTACTAACATATATGCAACACCATATCTTCAACCGATTCGATTAACGTCTTCATATTTTAAATTGACTCATACAGCATGATGGTGATCAACTGCAAAAACAAAAAGCAATGACGTTCAGACACACTATATGATTAACTTCATGTCCTAAATCTAAGTGGATTCTGTTAAGAGTTTTCAAGGAAGGTCAAGTGATAAAAGATTCGAACCGATAACGCACAAGGTAAAAGTGCAACTAGAGAGTAGGATTAATGCATGGCATAGGTCATGCGTTATGACCTACCAGGACCAGGAACTGCCTTTGTGTATGAGTACGCTTATTCTCATTTGAGCAATGCAGTCACCTACTAGTTGGCGAGAAATTGGACCATATTAGGAAATATTGTGATAGTTGTACTAAGTTGTATTTAGGACAGTTTCCATATAGCTGCAGGACTCTTGTTATTTACTCTTTTTGCAAGTCTTGTACTAGTATATAGGTCAAGCGCATATCAATGAGAAGGACAACTAATTCTGATTCTGAACTTTGCCTCTCTTCCTTCAGACCACATAATACAATTTAGTGTGAACTCCTCTCACTTTCTGTCTACTCTAAAAGTGTTAATCGTATTTACAAGAATTGAACCATAGATTGGGGAAACAACAATAACCATCCAACTCGCATCCCACGTACCGTGGTTTTATTGAGGTCGGCGTCATGCATTCTTACCCCCTAAAAATCTCATAATAGTTTACTACTTTTGGAATTTCGTTAATACGTTGACAATATGTTATAATTACTTGTAGGTCAGTAGGTTGATCGTGATTTTTCTGGGGCTAGTCCCCTCTATTGTACCAAAAAAAAAAAAAAAAGTAGACTCTTGTAAAAAAATAAAAAAAAATTAGGTGGGTCATGATTAACACAAAAGTATGATATTCAAGTCTGTAAAAAAAAATTACAAAAAATAAATCGGTTTTTCTATCCTCTGCACTAGATGCATAGGATAACCCAAATAAACTACCCTAGATAACTACCCCAAATATTTTCGTAATCTTATTTATTAATAATGATTGAATTATATAAGGATACAATTTTTTGCGTCCCATCCTATTGTTTTCCATCCCAAAAAGCAAGCTTATCTGCTTATGCATAGATCTTTGTGAACTTTTTATTCTTCGTGCAACTCTGGTTTTTTTTTTTTTTTTTTGATCCAAAAAGAAAGCAAAGCTCAACTAAATACTAATGCTAGTCCTCACAATCCGAGGCCAAGCAACTCCTATAACGTCCTCCCTAAGTAGGCTTCGTAGATCTTGATGAGGTGCCCCCACCATAACGAGCTTCTTCGTGCAACTCTGTATCAATACTTCTTTCGTATGCACTTTCGGGTTGCATAATTATCTGAACTAAGGCTGTCATGGCAGTAACGTTATAGCAACAATCATGTCAACAAAAGGGTCATCGAAGTAATTCAGTAAACAATAGATGTGATGAAACAAAAATTCAGCTTTAAACTTAATTTCTTTGTGTACCGGAGCGTGGCAATGTATTGTAGTGGTAGTCGCATAGTTGATGAAATAACACAGTATGAAAAGTACTAAACACATGCTAGTCCAATAAACATATAAATCAATAATTCAAAAAACACATACATTATTATCGATTAAGAGTACTAAACACGACATTCATTTTTTTTATCTTTTCTTGTAAAACATAAGATATATATTTACATATTTGTCATTTTTTTTATCTTAAAAGTAGACCAAATCATGCTAGTTCAATAAACATATAAATCAGTAATTCAATTTGGGCTTAAAATAATTTAAGTCTGCTTATAAATGAAATGTAGACTCTCTTTTGTAATAGTTTGTGTAAAAACTAAGGACCTTCTCCATTCTCGATTCTGTAGCGATGAGGAAGCCTAGCAACAAGTCTCAGGAGGATGCTAGGTCCAGGTAATATTCTCTTCCTAAATCATCTGTATTTGGTGGTTATTTGAATACGGGATTATGATTTATTTGATTTTCGATTGTTCGAGGTCGGGGAAGGAGGGTTTGCCGGATTGCTTACAGGACACGCTATGCTCGTAAGCTATATTATCTCAACTATTTTATTTCTTTTTAATATTAATGTTATACGGAGTACGTACTTGTTTGATTGCATGTGAAACATGTCCATGAGAAAATAATTAAATTTGGTTATGTTGTATGTCGCACTAGTGGTTTCGGAACATGTGTTCCAGACCTGGACATTGAGAAGCTGCCCGTGATCAACATATACGCTTTGGAATATTACAACAAGAAACATGTAACTACATTCTAATCTCTTCGCAATTTTGTACTAGGTTCTAGTCATTATATTTATTTGCTCATGTATATATATGATGGCTTGTGCAGCGTACCGAGTTTGAGCTTGTGGAAGACAAGGATGGCTTGTGCAGCAGTGCATTTCACGATGCTGGAATGTGGACTCATTGCAACTTTTGGGCTAAACCGAAAACGGCTCCGAATGGGGATTTACATGTCGTGTCTTACGAGGTAACTAGTTTTCTGCCCGCGCTATGCGTGGATACTGGATAGTGCTGTTGGTCTTAATTTCATGTCCTGTAGTTCGCCTTTAAGTGCCGGTGTTAAATTTCATAATGAACATGGGCCACACGCACAAGGAGGAGAGAGAGTCCACCAAATACCCCAAGTGAATTTCCATCCTAAACCAATTGGTGATAGGTGGAGTGACTCCTTGGTTTAT
>CAAKMY010026964.1:0-11572 GCA_901111285.1 Corrigiola litoralis | reverse complement strand
GACACTCACATGTGACACTTATGGGTTGAGATTCTTCACAGTTGCGTATTTGCTTGTGGATGTATTATGCTATGTGAACACTGTTGTGTAATCAAGTGAGCAATCGCGATGGCATCAGGAATTTTGGCTTATCATAATATTCATCCCATACAAAAGTAAAACTCCAATGTTTCTTAGTGTTTGTTTTGATATTCATAGGCAAAACTAAAGTCGGCTGCAATTCATGTGATCTGATTTACCATCCAAGTCATGGGTTCCGCAGGGGTCTGTACCGTTATCGTCCTTACGCTTTGCGTTCTTCCGGAGCAGATGATGATTTCGGTTATGAATGCTGAAGGTGTTTCTTTCTTAAAGAAACAATGACTACTGGAGTTGTATCAAGTATCAACTGTTGCATTTTGTTGGAAAAGAACGTGTTCCGTACTAGTGATCATGGATTAGGCTTCCACTGTTTGAGATATTGTAGCTCTATGACTATGCTTATGATATGGTAGGTTCTGTGTACAATGCCTTAAAATTGCCCTAATTTACGCCTTTACAAACAGATCTGAGATGGGAAAGAACTACGCAATGCCAAATATTGTCGAAATAACTGCTCTATGCTAAATAGTCCAGGAAACTGATAAATTATCTCCAAAGTACAACTTTTAATCTAGATCTTTCTTGCATCACATCATATAATCATTGTCAAAAATTGTTCCCTGTTGTGAATCGGTGAACACCTCCCTTTTGTAATACAATTGTAAACCCGTGCATTATCCTCAAATTGATCTTTCCTTCTCAACAATTAGGAAGTGCGGACTGAGGAGCATGTGACAATAGGAAGAGACAAATCTTGAACAAACCGTTCCAGTACAATTTGGTCTCTTATCCAATACAATACAACTTACATTAACTCATGTGAAATGGACATACAGATTATTATACATAAAGTACAGACTCAGATGACATGAAGATCGACTCGGTTACTCTTGGTAAGTATGGAGAGACACCTTTGCCGTCAAGGCTTCTAGCTCCCTGTGAGATTCAACTATAGATCACGAAAGGAGACCTTTTTCATCATCTCTTTGCATCGTTTCCCCATACATTATCCCACGCAGGGGCAGGGGCTGCTTTAGGTCCCTCTATAAACCTCTGTTCCATCTGCGTGTCTGGTCCTGGCAATGGCAGGCCATTTGGTCCAGGAGGGAGAATCTTCTTGGATTTTCTTCTTGAACCCAAAATCCTCAGCACAAACCTAGCCAATTCACCATACAACGTACCTCCCCGATCAAAAAGCTGCATCAAACAAAGTCATGCCTTGTTTAAATATCAGACGCACATATTGATGTGCAGCAGAGCAAATAAGACAAAGCTCAAAGCATCATGAAGACTACTTTGATTCTACATAAATAAATGAGGTCATTAAAGCATCAAGATCTACACAACACTCCTTTTACAGAGAGCACAGGTTAAAAAGAACTTTTGTTGCCTTGTTAGGCATATCATTTTGTCATAAAAAGCATCAAGACATACAAAAAAGGTTCCTAGCCATCTCTACAGAAGCTAAGACACGGAAAGCTGTAGCTAAGCCAAAGTGAGCAAAATATGAAGGATGCAGCATAACAGCACCTTTGCCACAGCTTCCGATACCCGACTGATTAGTGATTAGCTTTCGCAGTTATGAGCACCGCTTGCTTGCAGATGTATAAATCACGAGGTGTAGGGTAAAAAAGCAGTTTTCTCGTGCACTTGTTCACCAATGACGGTGCAATGAGGAGCTGATTACATATTCAGAGAGGAAACTAGAGTATGATGTGCACACATGTTTACCATCTTTCTAAGAGCAATAATATTCACAAACTAATGTAGATTCCAGAACAGGCATTGAAAAGTAGGCATGTACTATATTAAGCATGGAGTTTTAAGCTATGAGAATATCATAATAAATTTTGTATAAATATAGATAATATCAGTAAAAATAAAATATAAACTGAACTGAATTACAATAATGACGACAGCAAAGGATCAAGGAGTGTAATAAAAATGGTACCTGTAAAAGTGCCGACATGAAAAAATGAACAGCTTGTGTGTTCTGGTCCACAAGAACAGATATCCGCCCAAAAAAATTAACCACCCCTTCCATCTAGCATCAAATGGAAATCACAATATAGAAAGAGTCAGTAACAACAACATTCCTCAACATCAAGTCACTTCAGAAAGAAAATCTAGTTGATATTGTGCCTGCTGTATTTCACAGATGTTGCCAGCAAAAAGAACATCAATATTAGATCTTCAGTTGTATAAGCACATTAAACCAATAGCAAAACACTAACTAACACAATAAAAGCAATAAGAAACTGAGAGGATTATTACTTAAGAAAGCCATTTAACACTGCAAACATGTCATATAAGAATGAATGGGTATGCCCAGAACCTACACCATATACCACGTAATATATATACTCTTACTTACTATTAAGTTTTTCGTATGGACCTTGGATCTTTTAAAGCTTGTACATAACTTTTCAATTTATAGAACTACATAATTTTCAAGGAATATAAGAAAGATACATATAGGTGAATAAACACTCATGCATCTAATGATTTGTACCTGTATCTCTATGGTTTTCTCAGAAAATTAAGCATTCACCAGGTTCTATCATACAACTATCACCCCTTGTTGCTCCTAGAACAATTTATATCTGTGTGTCTCAAACAAGTATGGAGTCAAATTTTTAAGCATTCTTTTCTTCCATGTGTTTGCCTTAATCATCCAATGAAGTTATAATACTGATCACCTAGGATCATTCAGTGTTGTAAGGAGATGACAAACATTTTTCTTGTGATACTTCAAAATTTAGGAAACAGGACACCGGAAAAGGTCTAAAGACACACAGAGATCATGGAAATGTTCAACGAAAATTCGAGACATTTGCACACCAGAGATTCAAAGTACCTTAGAATCTCAATTGTTATTTTCTTGTTCTGCAATGACCAGTATTCCTAAGTGCTTATCTTCCACAGGTGCAAACTAAAGAGTTTCGATAAAGATTTGAGAAATTAAGCAATGAACAATGATCATCCAGCATCGACTCGCCAAACTGCCAAAGCCGCCAGTATGATACTACACTATCTGGTCAAAAGCCCAACTTTTGATATGGGATCAAAAGTCTTTAACAGGTCATTAGATAAGATATCCTGGCCTGGTGTATGGTGCTACTCAAGGTACCCGGATTCCCAGCATGTTGAGTTACATTAAAGCATGGAATGGAGCCTAGATCAGGTGGCAAGAAGAAACACGC
The DNA here is from genome assembly GCA_901111285.1 of Corrigiola litoralis. Lineage (NCBI taxonomy): Eukaryota > Viridiplantae > Streptophyta > Magnoliopsida > Caryophyllales > Caryophyllaceae > Corrigiola > Corrigiola litoralis. The sequence goes on along the minus strand of CAAKMY010026964.1, from coordinate 8,288 downwards.
CGGATATGCCACCTCCTAGGAGCTTCCATGCCCAGGATATTGGCGGCTCTATCACAACTTGCATAAAACAATATTGTTGCCACTAATGTAAGGCAAAGACCAGAGATGAAGAGTCCAGTGCCATATACTAGATATATAGAGTTTACAACAGTATCCAAGCATTCTCTACTATGTTCAGAATGCATGAGTTCCTAAATTTTTGTCTTTTGTCACTAGTGAATTTTGAACTCAAATACCAATAACGTAAAGACAATCGCAATTTAGGTATAATTTAAGAACACTTGAAACTTTCTATTGACATACATTTGAACAATATGATATAAACAGCAGCTACCGCCTACTGATGAGCTACTTTGCATCTAGATTATCATTCCTAATATACTATAAGATTTCAACTGTATTTTACCAACACTCCACTTTCGCCTTTAGTCATACTTCCTTTCAAGCTTTAAGTGTGTTCCCTTTCTTCATCCTTAAGTGTCTTAATAACAAAGATCTCATCCAGCTGCCATAAAATCCAGAGGTACTAGTCAAGGACTCCACTAAGGCAAAATCATATAGTGATGGCAGCAGTAAATCCGTAGCTCTAAGTCCCTAAAGGTAGTAAAATTCCTTGTAGAAGGTAGTAGAGGGGTACATTTAGATCTGTGATCACATCAAGCAACATAGAAGGAGACAGGAATGCTACAATAGCAAGTCAGATGGAACAGCTTTGAAAATTAACCGTACAGGATAACCATTCAATCACGTCAAGTCATACATTTAAAAGATTTAAGATCAGCAACTACATCCAATGTACATCCACATCATAATACCATAGTAAGCGCTCAAATATCAATATTCAGTGCACTCAAATGCCGTAGATAAGAATAAAACACAAACAACAAAGTCGGTAGATTTTTGAGAAAATTCATACTTACCACACGAAGGAAGGAGATCCAAAATCCCGGCGGCGCGGGAGGAGGATTATTTGGATCTTGGGGTCCAAATGGACCACCTCCAATGCCCATGCCCATGCCCATTCCATAACCGCCCATGGACCCTCCAAGGCCGCCTCCATACATCCCGCCTCCATACATCCCAGAACCATACCCACCACCAAGTCCTCCTCTATACATGCTATTGCCATACATCCCGCCTACTCCTCCATAACCACCTCCACCATATGAATTATACATGCTAGATCCATACCCAGATCCATAGCCAGAGTTATATGCCATGCCAGAACTTAATCCTACACAGAAGTCACTTATAAGCCCACGAACCACAATAGCATAGAAAAACATAACACAAGCATAAACCTCAGTAAAACAGAAAAACAAGTACCTCCATAAGTACTATTTCCTATATTATTCTCCCAAGGCCTCGTTGGAAGTGGCCTGCCAACAGCATTGGTGTTGACAGCATTAGTATTTTGATTAGAAGTAGAAACAATTTCTCCTGGTTTCGCAGTCCCTGAAGCTTCAACAACATCACTTGTGCTACCAGCTGAAGCAGGTCTAAAAGGTGCTGGACCAGAAGACGACCCTGCTCTTTCCCAAGGTTTAGGCGGAGGACCACCAGCTGCATACAACAAATAAATCATTCACATCACAAACATGTAAATAACAGCAATAGCTAACCACAATTCAAATACTAAACACCATAATCCTAACTCGATGAGACATGCGATTTTTAGCTCAAACACACATATATGACTCTTTCTGCCATTTGTCAATACCCCCAGCGGAAGCAAGAGGTCCTCCCTGGTCTAGGACTACAAATGAATATCAAGACAGATCACGTAAGGTATAAGGACTCAACCCCTTGACTTTGTAAAAGAAAAGCATTGTACACCATACAAGAGCTATGTTCGAGTGTCCATATAGATGTCAAACATACATATAAACCTTCTGCCATTCTATCAATACCCTCACCAAAATAAGAGGTCTTCTTGGTCTAGAGCTGCCAATATATGTCAAAAGGAGGTCACCTGAGAAGTCATCCTCTTGACTCCACAAAGGCAAGCAACATACACTCAACCAAAGCTATGATCGAAAGTCAATACGGGAGCTGCCTACTCTCCATCTAGGATAGCTCATCTTCACTTAAACTATCGACTGTATTTTGCATTCACAAATTCTTAGAAAAGACCGTAAAGTAGACTGTCTCCATACAAGCTAAATCAACTCAAGAATCCTGCAAGCCCGAGTCAAAAAAGAAATTTATATCCCGTAATCGAGCCAACATGGCCCTGTCTACTTTCATGATAATAAAAAAAAAAAAGAACTCTCCCAAGACTTTCTAGTTCGCATGTCACCTTCTCGATTTTGCTTTCTTATTCTACATTCATCATCTTCAAAATAGAGGTTCCTCAAGTCAACCTCACACTAAATCCTCAATTCAACTCCAAAAATCACAATCCAACAAAAGAAAAAAACTAATCTTTGAGCAAAGAACAAATGATTCAACCAACACAAACTCTTATAAAAGTACACGACCTCCTTACAAGCTAAATCAAACTCAAGCTCCCTCCAAGCCCGAGTCAAGTAAAAGATTTATATCTCTTTGTTGAGCCAGCATGGCACCGTCTAAGGTAAGACAGTCTCTCCCAACACCCTCCGACAAATCAATAACAGCTCAAACCAAGCAACCACCAAAAATACCAACTTTCCCCAATCAAACATAATCCAGTCAACTGAATCAAACCCATCAAAATTCCACCCAAACCCACCTCAAATAAAGCATAAAGATCAAAACTTTACTCAATTCAATCAATATTATCCATGATCATGGCAAAATAAACAAGACCCAACAAAGAAATCATCCATAAAAATTAAATGGGCACCAATAAAATCAATAAAAAAAAATTAAATATCTGAAAATAAAAAACATTAAAATTAAATAAGTGAAAATAAAAAAAAATTGACTACCTCCTTGCTGGGTTGTAGTCGCCATTTGGGAGGAGAGAGAAAGTCAAAAGAGGTGATAAAATGAAATAATGTTTGATGGGTGAATTATTTTAGTTTATTTATATAATAATAATAATGGAAATATTTTTATTAATAACTGGATAAAATAAATATAAGGTATGGACCGTCAAGTCAAGTTGGTAGAGATATAATAATGAGATTGGTTTTTAGCCTCGTTTATCATGCCTTGTTCAGAAATTACTAGGGGCTTTCTTGTTTTGTGTATTGGGGTCATTTCGGGTCTCGGGTTAAGTTGGGATTTTAGCTTCAGGTCAAAATTGGATGTTCGGGTCCGAGTCAATTTTGTCAGGTCTACTAGCTACAAGTACGTATTGGACTGAGAGTACATATTCTCGAGTTTGATTTAACTTTTTTATGTTTTTTTTGTAATTTGTAAATTAGAAATATACAATATTTTTACTTTAATATATAAAAAATCATTAAATATATGTAAAAATTACATAAAAAACACATATAATAAAAATATATTTGAGAGTGCGTACTTTTTGATGAATACGGCGATAAGTTATGATAAAAGATGGTTTGGGCTAAAGAAAGTTAGTTATCTTTTGCTATTTTTGCATGGTTCCAAAATGCAACACTGCAACCTAACAAATCAATTACTAATTGAACCTTGCTAAGTATGTGCAACCTAACATTTAGTTCATTACTAAAAAAAACAACCTAGCCAAATACTTCATTTATACTCTATTCATAATTTAAGTTTTGACACTATTCGAGCTCATAAATTGGACATCAATAAATTACTTTATATGATTGTAAAAATTATGAATTCATAATTGTCTTTCATAGCCCAATTTTGTTAGACCTTTGACTGCAAGATATTGAACTGTGAAACTGAATTCAACTCTAAACACGTATAATAAATTAAAATGCTTAATATAGATGTAATTATTTGTGTAATAATGCAAAGTTTAATTCATTTCTTAAGTACCACATTGGTTAAAGAACACTACTTTACTTGGTTTATATATAGAGTCATTCCCATTAGTGTTAAGTAAGCTAGAAGGGAGTCATCACACGCGCACACTACCACCGTCGTTCGCCTAATTCGATAGCTCATCCGTCAATATTCCTCTTGTAAACATTTGAGTTAAATAAATTATGTTGTTTGCCCTTACAAATTAGTTGTAAGAGTAATTCTCTCTTAGTAATTAACAACTTTTGTTACTAATTTCTTACTTTTTCTTCTACTTCAAAGAGGCTATATCATGATAACATTACTTCTTCCCAAGCTTTCCAATCAAACATAAAACACTATGACCATCCTCTTGAAATCTATCTCTTCGAAGTTGAGCTCACAAACAGCGAGAGTGTTGTATGACCTTGAAAGCGACATCCTCAAAGTATGTGACATGGTCAAGGAGAATTTCGTTTCATTTAACGGCCTTCATACCACGATATAGTAAATTGCTTCACTCCTCTTTACAGCAACATCTACTCTACTCTACATTACTAACAATTAAGAAATGAAATTCACCCCAAAACCCTTCCTGATTTGTAAAAACTCGAGCCCCTTTATGGTTTAGATTATAAATGTTAGTCACAAAGACACTCCTGATACTACACCTAGTAGTTGTGTGCCACGTGTCATAGCTAATTTAATTAACAACCTATATTTATTTCAGCTTTGGTGGGACTTTATCAAGTGGTCACCCAAATCAATCCTAAAGATTCTAACTAATATAGTTAGAGAAATAGGGTATCGAATCCACATGAAACAGATATTAATGTTATGTATGCTAATCGTATAACCTAAATTCTACTGCAATGATAAGTAAATAATGTACAAATATGGTAGAAACAAGTCTTGAGTTATCAAATATCCACTAACGATGTTTCAGTTGATCCTTGAAATAATTCACCTTCAAATATGAGTGATTACTTTATCGTTGAATAATAATTCTAGTTACTTCTTAAGTCTGGTTAATCTAAACGACCACTACAGATTAAACCTAACTATTAAACAATCTAGACTACCTCCGTAGATTTAATTCAATAGCAGCATGAATAAACCAAAGTAACAAGATAAAAAAACACTAGTTATCAAATAACCACGACCGTGAGTTAAATAAACCTAGCATTCAATCGCTAAGTTCAATCTCCTACAATTCAACTAACCGCAACCGCACATTAACTAAATTGTATTTGCTTCTTTGTTAATATAGAGGGATTGAGACCAATATTTAAACATGTAATCAACAAATCAAATATATAACCTTGCTAGTTTGCAACCTAGGAATAAAAGAGATTTATTTTTAAATATATAGAACGAAGATTGAAACAATAATCAAATAAATAAGAAGAGAATTAGAATCTCACAGCCAATAATCGTGAGCTTCAATAGATAAACCAAGATAAAGGAGTTTAGCTCCTCATAGTCTGATTACAAGCTTAATTAAAAGTATAAAGTTCTTTAATGAAAGAATGATCATAAAAAACGAAACTAAACCTAGTTTAAGTAGTAGTCTTAAGACGAAATTAGGAAAACTTGCTAAAAACCCAACTCAAGGCCACAAGACATGCCCAAAATCGGGCTCAAACTCCTCCTCTCTTGTCGAATGATTACGGCTAGACTTGTGCAAAGATCAAACCACCAAAATCTAGTTCAAGTCTCGCTCGACTTGAATGGAATTGGCTTGAGTCGAGCAAAACTCCTTCTTCCGTTTCTTGAGTCTTTGCCTCGTTATGCGTGACTTTAACACTCGAATCACAATTGATTCGACTCGAATGGACCAATTCAATGTCCAAGCTTGACTTGTTCTTGGCCTTTTCTTCAATACACAACTTCAACTTGCAAATGCCACCAAGACTCGATATCGAATCATCCACGTAGCACTATACGACTAATTAATATTCATCAAATTACGTAAGAATTACAATACATGAATAAATATAGTTTACATTAAAACCCATGCCATTTGCGATGATTAACACGCTAAAACCGACTACTTAGGCCTAACACTAAAAACATATCAAATTCCCCATGCTTAAACCAAACACCACATAAAGCAAGCATGGGTCAATCGATCAAAAACAACCTCAATACCTCTACTTTGACTAAGGAATCCGTCTAGTTAGAACCCGAGCGGATGCAATCTCAACGCTCTAAGGCTTCCAACCATCTTATCACTCCATAAATCACATGGCTAGTTCATATCACAAATCAATAAATACGAACATAACGGCATAAATAAGTTAGGGAATTAAAATGTCCTACTTTTCCGTAAACTTGCTCGCACACCGAGCTCCCTCAAAATAAATTCAAATTCGGAATAACACTATCAGACTTAGAACTTACCTCATGTACATCACCCCTTATAAAATCAAAGCACAAATGCGGATTTCTAGTCTTAATTACCACCTATACTAAGTATGAAAATCACAACCTCCTAAACACCAATGACATGTAGAACCTACATGGACTCCCCCCTAACTCAACTTCTTATGCCACCACGCTAAAAAGTGACAAATGTGATCCTAAACGCTACTTCTCATTTTGCTTAGGTGCCACTTTTGTGTTTTTTACCTATCTCCTCATATTTTTACAAGAATGAGCTCGCAAATTTCCTTACCGCCCACAACCACATTTTTAACTTAGCATAGTGCCAATCAAAAATTATTTCTCTCCTTATTATCATTGGTGTTTGTATATCTTTATTATAAGAGGCATTATTTGGGAGCATAGGTAGCGTCATGTAGGACGTAATTTTCTCGTGAGAGCCTAAAATATGTGAAATTCATCCTTAATATTTCTATCATTTTGGAAGAGATAAGGCTAATAGTCAAAAGATGATTTATATCACTTGATTATTTTTCACATGTAAAGATGAGAAGAAAAATGAAATGAGGTCAAAATACAAATAAAATCCCTCCTACTGTTAGATGCATCCTACAAGTACAAAAGTGCACAAAAGATAAAGAAAGATAAGGCTAAAAGTAGACAAAAAAAATGCCATGTACGTTCATCAAAGAGATGAGTTAGTATCAATATGATTTTGGATAGATTGTATTTTCATCTATATCAAATTGTTATGTTATGTAAGTACGTAGTTAGAAATATATATAGATATGATCAGATAAGGCCTAAGGGGATGTGGAAAAAGTAAAATCACATACTACTTAATTTCCGATATGATAAGACTATAGATATGATAAGATAATGGTTTTAGTCTCTTAACTCCTCCCTACGGCTTTGCATTACTGCATTTTTAGTCTTTTAACTCTACTCTACCGCTTTGCATTACTACATTTTCTATTTTTCCACTTTTATTTTCTAAATCATTGATATTTTAGTTGATACATTAAGATCTAATATTGTTGTAACTCATTTTGAATTGATAGGTGGTGAGTTCATGATTTTATAAAGCTTTCGGCGATTTCTACGACAATTGATGAGATGGGTAATTCATTTCTACTTGATCGATAACATCAAAGTTTGTATTCTTTTTTTATATATAGCTTTTATGGGGAGCAAGGTTTATATATTAGTTTTTTTTTTGGTACATTGGAGCAATATTATGTTGCGGGGGAGGGGGATATAAGGATTTGAACCTGGGACAACCCCCAGACAGGTTGAGTTCCCAACCATTAGGCCAACCTTGATCCTTGGGTTTATATATTAGTTGGGAGTTCAATAAGTACATGTGAGCCCCGTATTTTGCCACATACCTGGGTTCCGTCCTCAAAGCGTTTCGAAATCTTATATATTAGTAGCATTTACATTTCTATGTGCCTTTTGTTTGATTTTTTTTCTTTTGCGTTGCCTGTTTACTTTAGTTAGCATTCCCTTTATCTGTTGGTGGCACACTGTAAAATAGTTTTTGTGAATGTTTCATGTCATTCGAGCATTTTTTAGTTAAATGGCTATGTTTAAATTTATATTCATTTTTCTTGCAGGCGGTAAGCACAAAAGTTGTATGAAGGTCATGAGTTTACCGTGAAGTTTCGGTATTCAGACGTTACAAAGGTACGTAATTATGATCTAAAATTTAAAGATTCATGCTTTACATTTGCTTAAATCGACTGTTTATATTCCTTATTATATATAATGCCTTTGATTCTTAGCGAAACACTTGATGATTAGCTTAGCATAGTTTGATATTCATGCAATTTAAAGTTTTAAATTCCAATTTTCCATTTACATACTGATTTGTATTATAAAACATTTTTCACCATTGAAACATGATCTGTTAATGGTCCCAGTAATTTCATATACACAACCTTATTTGTACCATGTTTAAATGATTATATATATCAAGATTTTATATGATACTCCCTCCCATTCTCTATAAGCTTCCCACTTTCTATTTTGGT